>PVLD010013571.1:0-55579 GCA_004027595.1 Dinomys branickii | reverse complement strand
GACCTCCAGTGGTCACCTTTGCAGCTAGGGCATGGCCCAGGGGGCTTTTTAGGACAGTCCCTCTTAAGGTGGCCTGGCTTCTGACAGCGGTAGCAGACCAAGGTAGTCGTTGATTTCTTGGGGCCCCGAGAATCAGACTTAGGGTTTGTTTCTCTTAGTGCTGCTGCAAAGGCAGCTGCTTTTTCTCGGTCTCTTTGTTTTCTCTCCTTGGCTTCCTCTTCGTCACGGTTATAAAATACTGAGGAGGCAATCTTTACTAACACATCCAGGGAACTATCTGGGGCAAAAGCCTTTTTTTGTAGCTTTTTTCTAAGATCTGGGGCTGACTGAGTAATGAACTTATCTTCAAGAATAGCTTGTCCCTCTACTGAATTAGGATCTAGGGAAGTATGTTTTATCAATGCCTCTTGTAAGCGATCTAAGAAAGCAGAGGGGTGTTCCCTTTTTTCTTGTTGGACAGCTGACAGTTTAAAATAATTGAATGGCTTAGCTCTTATCCTTCTTAGACCTTCAAGAATACATGTCCAAAATTGTGTCCTATTCCAGTCTCCCATATGGTCGCTAGGCCAGTAGGGGTCCTGGATAGGGACAGCTTGAGCTCCAGTGGGAACTGGTAGTTTCCCGTCTTGTCTTTCTTCTGGCCTTCTGAAACTGATAATATACCCTGGAGTGGAATCTACTTAAGGGACACCTTAAGGGTACAAGGACCAATTAGAGATAGGGAGGAGACGTCCGAGCTCTCTCTTCTTGTTTTACATGGGCAACTCAGTCATAGTTGTTTACTCGTCTCAGTTCTGCACGCGTGCGTGGCCTAGGGAAGTATTAATTATGATACTATTTTACAACTAGAAAGATACTGTAAAAAGGAAGGAAAATGGTCTAAAGTGCATACGTTCAAATTTTCTTTGGGTTAAGAAATAGTCCTTATTTAGTTTCAAAATGTAAAAGCGAGCCACAGGGAAATGGGACACCTCACATTCTCAAGGCACCCACTATACCGGAGCCTGAGATTGCTCCTCCCCAATATTCAGAGTCAGAGGACCAGACAGCTTTAATCAGAGCCTCACCCACCATTCCTGAACCTAAGGTTTCCCCAACTTGCCTTTCTAAGTTAGAGGGTAAAGCTTCTAGACCAGCTGTAATCCAAGCCTCTACAGAACTATACCCTTCCTTAGCCGAGTTTAGATAAACTTCTCAAGGACAATATACATTACAAGAGATAAATGGACAATTTGGAACTGTCAGAGTTCATGTGCCTTTTTCTCTCAGTGACCTAAAACAAATAAAGTCAGATCTTGGAAAATTTCTAGATGACCCTGGTAAGTACACTGAGGTATTTAGAGGCCTCACTCAGACCTATGAGCTAGACTGGAAAGATGTAATGTTACTCTTAAATCAAACATTGACCCCTAATGAGAAAGAGGCAGCACTACAGGCTACTATAGCATTTGGAGATGAATACCATATTATTAATTTCAGAGCTCAACACTTTAGACATAACTAAGTACAAATAAGTACCTGGATATCAGGTGTGAGACTTTAAACTACAGCACAGTAACAAACCGAGATGGGAAAATGGGAAGAAAGGTTAAAAAAACAGCAAAGATAGAGTGAAACAATATGACATACATCTAAGGTGAGTTCCAGAAAGAGAAAATAAGAGCTTACAAGGCAAGTGATATTCAGTGAAAATGATTAAGAATTTTCCAGAATTAATGGAAGTCACCAATCCTCAAATTCAAGCATGCCAAAATGAGTACACAAAATTGACAACTAGATAGATCTTAGTGAAAAAGCACCACTAAAGACAAGGAAAAGATTGTAAATGTATTTTGGGCTGGGATGTAGCCCAGTGATAGAGTGCTTGCCTAGCATGTGCAAAGCCCTAGGTTTGATGCCCGGCACAGAACAAAAAAAAAGTTATCTTAAAAGAAATATTCCTTATTAAGGAATAGAAACTCAAAAAATAACTGGCAACTCAATATCAACATAGTAATGGCATATTACTTAATAAACAGAAACCATCATTATTACTGGTCATAGCAGCAGTAATAGTAGCAGAAGTATTGAAATAGCAGCATGGTCACTGTCTTACTATATGACCTGAACTAACTCACTTAACATCAAAAAGCCTGGGTCTCCTCATCTTTGCAAAAGGATTTTGGTAAAGATGAAATGAGATAGCGTAAGCCAAATACTTGGCACAATATAGAGCACTTAGTTAATGTTCAGTTAATGTTGGCTACCAAATCAGGCCCTTGTTGGGCCAGAGTAGCAGAAATAATGAGGGTCTAGTTCATCTCAAATTACTCCCAGGGACTATTATCCTTGCATCCTCATTTTAAAGCTCTGTTCTGCTTTCTGCCAGTGGGAAAATTTTATCTGGAAAACACCACCCAAGGACAGACATACAGAGCAACACCTGCAAGGACACTCTTATGGAAACTGGTTCTCAGATTTGACCCCAGGCTACTTCCATTCCTGAGAAAACATCCCAACATACAGCCTAATATACACTAATCTAATCATTTTCTGTCACTGTGCAAAGCAACCCACTATGATCATAGTGGGACTTCACGGAGCCTCTGTGATGTTAGCAGAACAGGTTGGGAACCAGAGACTGAGAAAGGCAAGTGCCTTTCACTGAGACGTAGTGCACATACATAGCAGTTCAGAACTTGAATTCAGACCTTCTGATGCTTCTCATCATCTCTCACCTGGGGCCTCACCTTGCCCTTGTTCTTCAAAGTTCGTCCCCAAATCTTGAAGTAAATGGCTAGCCTGCTTCTTGTCAGTGTCACCCTCGACTGTACTCTCCTCAGAGAGGTCTTCCCTGACAGCCACCTTCCAACTTGTCTCTCTAGAGCACTGTGCCTTTGCTAGTTTGAAAGCAGCATTCTCCACCATTGCTGATGGTATAGTTTCTCGCTTGTTTAGTGCCTCCCTTTACCCATCCTTCATCAGTGTTGACCATAGTCCTGACCTCCGTTGGTCATTCTATAAATGTTGGCTGAATGAATGCATTCAAACTGAGTGAATCCACTTATAGTGCTACCTCAAATTATACAAGCAACTATCAAATCTCTCAACTCTAGACACTCTACTTCTTTTTCTAGCCCTTGAACACCCCACACTGAACAGTGCTTGCTACACAAAAAGCACTGAGTGAATAAAGGAAATGGTTAGTGATGATGACCAGGCAGCTCTCCTGCCTTCTGTCTTTTCTCAAGCCAATCCTGGAACCAAAGAGTTCGGATCGTGCAGAATTAGAATAAATCCGTCACCTAGAAGTTGCTTTTCACCTCCGTGTAGTCCACTAACACAAATTTGCTGGCCATCTATGGTATGTGAGGTGCTGTGCTCAGCTCTGGAGAGCTATGTTTCCAGGGGGAACAAATGTGAAATCAGCCATAATTATAAATTGCAGTGTGGGCTATGTACAGAGGAAGCCCACAGGGCACTGGGGACTGAGTGAGCCCTACCTGTTGGTCAGCATTTAAAAAGCTTCCTCCGGCTTCTTCCCTATGTGATCTGGCTCTCAGACTTTTTTTTTTTTTCTTTTTCGGTACTGGGGATCGAACTCAGGACCCTGCGCTTGCTAGGCAAGCACTTATTCCACTGAGCTATATCCCCAGCCTTCTCAGACTTGTTGAGTCCCATTCCACCCCTGGAAGTCAAGGAGAGCAGAGGAGGGAGGAGAGTGGAAGGAGGTAGACGTGCATTAAAACAAAAAAGAGGGAAAGAGAGAAGGCAGCAGTGTAAGGTTGGTCACACATTTGTCATTAAGTCAAAGCGGAATCCCAGTGTTTGTGTGAGGTGGAATTATCTCATTCTTTTAGTCTGTGAATCTCTGTGATCCACCAGTCAAGTATGTGATTGGATTTGGGCTCAACAAAACCTTAAATTACACACCTATTGTGCCTGAGCTAAGCCTAGTTTCACAGCAGTGGAGAAGGCTTCTTGCTTCCTTGGCAGAGTTCGATCCAGTGCCTGTTCTCATCTGCTGGCTGATGAATGAGTAATAGGATTAGAGAGCCTTATCCCGGGCCACACTGTTGTTGTCACATGGAGTGTGGGGACAAAGGCTAGGGTGAGGGAGAGGGGCTGCTCTGGTGGAGATGGCCCTGTTCCTCATCCCCATAATGTGCCACTGACAAAGTCACAGGCCAAGGGGTTCCAAGAGGACAGAGCCAAGTCCTGGGAAGAGGCCCACTAGAATTTGTTAAGGGTCAAACCTTCATGACTGCGACACGTCTACACCGAAGGTATCTACCCCATCAAATACCCCCTTAGATGCAAAAGAGGATATCTTTTGGGGGTTTTCCTGTCCAGCATGTGTTTCCTCTTCTGGATAGAGGTGTCTACCCTTTTCCATGGGAAGCCAACCTATTCCCTCTTTCACCAGGCATAAGGGATTATCTCCCCCTGTACTCCAGGCGAGGTCTGGTGACCAGCCCAGGGCAATCAAAGTCACTGCTATTTATTGAAGAACTGTTGTCAGTGCCTGGCATGCTTCCCACCAGGCTGGGGAATAAAGGATCTGGACGTGTAGGGGAGAGGGTGAAATCCTCCACCTAGGAAAATTAAGGCAAGCTGAGTAGCGGGACTTGGAGATCCAGGGGAATGTTTTCTCTTTCTCCTCATGCCTCTGTCTCTAAGCTGGACACCAGGTACACATTTAGACTTTTAAGTAAAAACAAACAGTCAACAAATTCTCTTCTTGGTGATAGCTGGGTAGGGGTATTTTGTCTCCCTCATTTTACAAATGAAGAGTCAAGGTTGACAAAGACCAGACCAATGTCTCAGGGGTAAGATGAGGCAGAGCTAGGGTTCAAGGCCAGGGCTTTTCACTCCATCCCAGTGTGCTTCCCCTCACTATGACTCTGACCACCAGAGAGCTGTAAACCTGTGTCACAGAAGGGCACAGAACCACTGCTTTCAGGAAGATGGAAAATACATACTAACCTGCATGACCTAAGGCCCAGTAGGGGGTTAAAAAGGCCAATACACATTTTCTCTTTCTGGGTGAAACTTCTGTTAAGCCTTCTATCTCATTCTTTCCTTCTCTTAGGCCAAAAGTTTAGAAAAATGAAAATATCAAGAGTTTGGAGAAGGGTGGACCATGAGTTCAGATTCTGACTCACCTGGTTAGTCAAGCAGTGTGACATTCGGCAAGTACTTTATCTTCTCTGAGCGTCAATTCTCTCATCTAGTTTGCAAACAAGTATACTTCCTCCTTAGGGCTATGATGAGGACTAATCATATATGTTTTGTCAACTGTGATTTTTAACTATAAGAAAGAGAAAATCCTATTTACTGCATTAAACAAAGAGGAATATAGTTTCCTCAGATAACTATATGTCAGGGTAGACCATTCCAGTGTTAGTTCAGTGGGTCTCCCACAGACTTGGCCTTCCCTTTATGGTTGCAAGGTGGTTACAGCAGCACTAAATGAAAAAAAATTCCTCTATATGAAGGACTTTCATTCTCATATTTCTCTTCTTTTAAAGAGTGCCCAGCACCAGCACACTTCCTCTTATACCTCATTGGCCAGGCTGGATCCCATGACCACCTCTTGCTACAAAGGATGATGGGAAGGCAAGCCAATCACACTCTATGCTCTCTCTGTTCCTATAGTAACAGAAATGGAAAAAGATGGCCTCCCAGGAGACAGCATTTTCCAGATTATATAAAGCTCTCCTGGCAGAACTGGCACATTAAATTCCTGGAATAATAATTATGATGATGAATATTATTAATACTAATAATGTATTATTAATATTTATTATTATTACTACTTTAAACTACATGCTTTAAGCAGGTTTCTCAGCACATATCCTCTCCTTGATGCAGAACCTCAAGGAGAGGCAGAGCCCTCAGGGTTCCAGTTCAGCATCTCCTGTGCACCACATAGCCACACCAGGAAAACCAGTGAGCTCCCCAGGAGGACACACAGCAGCCAAAAGGCTGCCTCTCCCCTACCAAGGCAAGCAACAACCACAGTGGTGTGTGCAAAGAAAGATCTAAGAAGGCAACAGAGAAGAGACCTGAAACTAAATGTTCCCAAGAAAAGAAGACTTGGGAAAGTAAGTACAACAGAACAGTTTGGTGGTTCATAAAGCCTCTGGGAAGCTGTCAAACTCAGGGTGGTTTTCCAAAGTTCAGCGCCTGCTCACTGTACCCTGCAGGACTTGGCCTTCCTACTCCAATTTCTCCCCAGCCTCTCTCCCTTGTCTGCAAGAAAGAAGATTGCTGTGTCTCACACTATATGCAAAGACCAAGGATATGGCCATAAGGAAAGTGCTAATTTCCTGAAGTATAAAAAACAGTGGCCTCTCTCCTAATTCATCTACTCACACCAGGTCCCCCCATGACTAGGATCTTCATTTATTAAGTCAGTCAATCATTCATCCAATGCACAGTTTTGAGTGCCCACTTGTGCTGGGTGCTGGAGCTACAGGGGGGCAATGATGAACACATAAGTCTTCCAACAAGTTTCCTAGCATTTTTTTAAGACAGACAAATGTTACCTGGGACATTCTCACATCCCAATTCCTCTCCCTCAATCCACATTATCACCCGAGTTTCATGCACCACCTCTGCATATCTCCTGCCTCCACTCCACTCCTACCAGCATAGCTACAATGAAAAGACAAACAGCAAGAAGTGCTGGCCCGGATGTGGAGAAGTGAGAGTCCATGGCTGATGAGAATGTGAAATGGCGCAGCTACTTTGAAAACAGCCTGGAAGTTACTCAAAAGTTTAAATATAGACTCACCATACGACCCAGAAACTGCACTCCCAATAATGCACCCAAGAGCATTAAAAACATATTCTAACAAAAATTTTTATGTAAATGCTAACCATCACATTGTTCACAATAGCCCGCAAGTGGAAACAATCCTAATACCCACTCACTGATGAATCGAAAAATAACATGGATTATGTATGTGCATGGAATATTATTCATCCATAGAAAGGAATGAAGTGCAGGTGCAGGCTACAGTGTAGATAAGCTTTGAAAATATTGTGCCAAAGGAGAGAAACAAATCACAAAAGACTACAGACTGTATGATTCCATTTACCTGCAATGTCTAAAATAGGTACAACCAGGGGCACAGAAGGTACATCAGTGGTTGCCAGAGACTAAAAGGCAGGGGAAAGAAACCACTAGTGGACATGAAATTTCTTTGGGAGGCAATGAAACTTCTTTTTTGGACTGATGAAATTAGTCCATGATGATGGTTGCATAATCTTACGAATCTACTGAAAATCATGTACACTTTCAGGGTGTAGATTTTATGATATGTGAAGTATATGTCAACAAAACAAGACAAAAAAGCTTAAAATCCCCCCCACCCCTGAGAACCACAAGAAAATGAACGTGTCACTGGAAAGTGGTGGTGACCCATTGCTGCCTTTGCCTTGGAGGGCTCTGTCTCTGACTACAAGCTCTTCAGGAGACAGTGCTGCATGCTAAAGCCGCAGCAGTCTAGCAGCCCCTGACAGCCAGGCCAGGAGCCACCACCCTGGCAGGGCAGGCTGCTGGCAGCCAGCACCTTTCCTTGCACTTTTCTCTGCCCTGAGTTCGCTGCCTGACAGAGAGCCATGTTGGACACTGGGCATGTCCTTGGGAAGGACACTGGAGTGGAGGCTTCGGCAGCATCCTGTCACAGACCAGCTTTGCCTGACTATGTGATCCCGGGGAATGAGGGGAGCCCGAAGCAGCAGCCAGCAATGCCAGTGGGGGAGGTGACTTTTGCCATAACCCTGTCCCCATCACAGCTATCACACCCGCATGGGAAGCGTTGCCATGCGGTTTAGCATCAGCTCCTCTTCTTTTTCTTCGTAAAAATTACTCTAATGAATCACACTGTAGTTAAAGGAGCAACCAGGTGGACTTGTCTTTCCTACAGAAAAGCAGTGATGTCCTTGGCCTGGTCCCTTTCCTGGGAAGCCAGTTAACAAGATCCATCCTCATTGGAAGTCACTAATATTGCTTTCCTGTCTTTTCTTTCCTACTCTCTTTCCTTCTTTCTTTTCTGTAGTGCTGGGGACAGAACTCAGGGTCTCACACATGCTAGGTAAGAGCTCTACTACTGAGCTACACCTCAGCCCCGCTAATCTTTTAAGTAACATTTCCCCCTATACTCTTGGGTGCATCTTTATTTATTTATTTTTTTTATCCTGGAAAAGCCATGCTCCCACAAGCACAAGTCTCTGAACTCTGTGTCCCTGTAGCATTTCTGCCCACACCCTGCCCCTCACTTCCCAATTATCAGACTTGCATAAGGATCTCCTTACCTTCATAAGGCTGTGAACACCAGGAGTTGTGAGGATGGCTAGGGTAGGATGGGTAATTCTAACAAATGCCTGCCTCCTCTGGCTACAGTGAGACACTAGAGTCTAACAGGGCCCAGCATTGAGACGATAGGGTGCCATACTGATCTTAGTTGTTTCTGAACTTAGGATACAATGGTGTTAAGAAGGGCCGGTAGGAATTCTCCAAAGGCTGCTTAGTTCCCAAATAGAACTGAGCCTAATCAGGAGAAAGGTTGCAGCACCTGAGACAAGACTCCAGCTCTGCATAGAAGACAGTTGCCCTTGGACTCTGCCGTCCTCGCTAGACCACCAGAAACATACCACAGAGAGAGCCAGTTGACATCAGAGGCACCTCTAGCACCTGGGAAATGGCCAGGTTGGAGGGTCAGGTGGCCCAGACTGTTCCTCATTCCCTGAGCTCCTGTGAGACCTTGGCCTTGAAATCACTTCCCACCATCCAGGGACCTCATCTATAGGACAGCCTATTAGTATACCACCTATACTTATCTTGCATGGGCAGGAGTGAAGATTAAGAAATACCACAAATAAGAAACACATTGTTATTCCAGAACGTCACAAAAATCAAAAGGAGGAATATCGAGGATGAAAAGGGCATTTATCAGAAAGATGTAAGAAAACCATTGGTGTTGATTTACTTTGTCTGGAGAGTTTACATATCCCTTGAACATGCTGTATTTTCTGGATGTTCCAGTACAAGTACAAGCTTCTAGAACTTAAGACCAACAGATACTCAATGTCCTGCTGAGTTATTATGATTTTTAGACTCATTTAGTAAACACCCATCATATGCCAGTTCTGAGCCAGAGGCAGGGCTACAAGTATGAGTCACACATTCCTGATCCCAGGGATCTTCTTCCAGCAGGACAAATAAACAGACATCACCGAGAAAAAGCAATGATAGGTCAGCAGTGGAGGACCTGAGAGGATGTCCTGGGTTTAGGGAGGTTATAAGTCTCTGCTAGGAGATATGAGCAAGAAGCTTAAACCTTTAACTGTCAAGAGCCTGAAGTCTGGGATCCTACAAGCCTAGGATTAAAGAGCAAGTTATATGTTTGGGTGACTTCGGGCAAGTGGCAAACTCCTCTGGCCTGGATTTACCTGTCTGCACTCTAGATGGGTAGCAGGAACACCTTGCAGGACTAATGGGGGAACAAAATACATACCACCTGCTGGGTGTTTAGGGTGGTATCTAATACATGATAAGTGCTCAATAAATGGCACCTAAGACTGGGTGCTACACTGCTCCTTGCAAAACGACCTATTCCCATGGGGCTGGAGAAAGGGGGATGGGGCAGGGGAATTAGGAATTGTGTAAAAACACTTGTGCCCTGGTCCCCCAGATGCTACCATCCACCACACTTGGGTTTGTCCAGTTCTCACATACAGAGGCCAACAAGGTTCCACCATCATGCTGACCTCAGCCTGAGGAAGTCTCTTCCAGGGTTTGAGCTTGTGCCCCAAACCTCATGGGTAGGGACTGCCTTCTCCACCCTATTTAGCCTGGCTGCACAGACACTGGGCCATACATCTCACCAAACAATTGGATTTAAGAATGGACTGGCCCCTCCCTGGCTCAGTGTGGGTGGGGAGTTTGTGGGTAAGGAGTAAATCCAGGCCAGAGGAGTTTGCCATTTGTCCGAAGTCACTCAAACATATAACTTGCTCTTTAATCCTAGGCTTGTAGGATCCCAGACTTCAGGTTCTTGACTGTTTAAAAGTTTAAGCTTCTTGCTCATATCTCCTAGCAGAGAGTTATAACCTCCCTAAACCCAAGACTTCCTCTCAGCTCCCCAAGCAGGTGGCCTGGAAGCCATATAATGTGCACTAGCAAGCGATGGCCAAAGAATGTGACCAGATGGGTAAGAGGCACCGCGGGGAGAGCAGGAGGCAGGGTGTCCTTCACACACGAGGAGAAATTCTCCCTCCCTACAATCATGGAATGAGAGGCTGTTGGGCTGGTAAATAACTTCCCAGAAGAAACTCTTCTGGTGAATTTCACCATCACCAGCTGGTATTCTTTGGCAGCCAAAGCAAGATAATAACCATGTTGAAATGACACCCACGGCCTTGTAAGAACAGGGCATGACTTGTTACCGCCTCCCACACCGCCTCCGCCTCCACTGTCCCGTATCTCTTCGCCCAGCCCCCTGCCTCAGCTTGCTCTGGGGCAGTGACATCATCAGAAGGGCTGTGGGACTCAGGGGCTCTGAGCCACACCCTGGTCAGATGCTAGGACCCAGAACAAATGACTCCCAGTTGCCCATGTGCCCACCAAATGTCATACCCCACTTCTTGTCCCAGAGCCTCTCCCCTTCTTGAACCCACCCAAGTAGTCAGACACATTTCAGAAATCTGTTTAATAAATTACCACCTCTACATGACCTGACAATAGCCACAGCTAATCCGGTGCTATTAGGAACCTTGTTTACAACTCCTATAATTCTAGGTTATGCAAAGCCCAACAAGTTAGGAAAGGTGTCAGCCTTCTCCCTGTGAATGACATAACTTGTATTTGCAAATTATATGTAATTGATCCAAAGATGTTACAGACATTTCAACAACAAAGGGCATGCCTCCTACCTCCCAGCCTCTCCTTCTGGGAATTTACCCTTAAGGAAATTACAGTGAATGTGGGCAAAAGAAAATTAGCACAGGTCTCTTCAAAGTAGTGTTGTTTATAATAACAAAAACTCTAGAAGCAGCCTACCTGACTAACAATAGGGGATTAGTTAGACAAACTTTGGAACAAGTATACAAGGAGGTTCTAAGCAGCTATTTAAAATAATATTATGTAGACTAGATCATGTCATGGGAAAAATGTTAATCATCCATTGTTCATTGAGGGAGTACAGGCAGGTTACAAAGCAACAGTTACAGTTAATGCCATTAAAATATTTTATATATTTTCTTGAACAGTGCTTGGGAGGTAAGGTGTGCTCTGCAAGAGGACAGGCAGACAGGTTTGAGGTTTGAATCTTATGAGATTATGTGTCCTCAGACAACTTAGATAACTTTACTCTGTGCTTCAGTTTCTTTATCCTTACAATGCAGAAAACATCTGCTTTCTACGGTTATTGTAAATATGGAATAAAATTACCCATGCAAAGGTCTTAATTCTGTATTTGACATAAAGCAAATGTTCAGTAAATGGTGATTATTGTCATTATCATGTAGAATGGTTAATGCTGGATGGTAGAATCATGGGTGTTTTTCTCTATTTTTATATCTCACTGTCTTTTCTTGCGTGTTTTCTAAGGGGCAGCACTAGCGCAAAAACCAAAACGAATTCTTTTAAACTAATAAAGTTGCTAGGGAATGGGGAAGAAGCTGTTGCTTTTAAAGAGGGAAACAGAGATGAATTATGTTTTGAGAGATCAGCAGGTAGGGCCTGAGAGCGCCTTCTCTTAGATCTAGTAGATCTACCGCCCTGAAGGAAGCCGACTAAAGGCCAGCCTTGCTCACCGGGATCCCCATTGGAAGGAGAAGACCTGGAGAGAGCAGGGAGTGCTGGTTCCGGACATTGCAAAAAGGGCGTAGTTGTGCCCCGCCCCCCCTCCCTGTGTCCCGCCCATCTCACCTCTCGCCAGAATTTGGGAGCCTTGGGTGGGGCGGGAAGACAGTCAGGAAGGGAAGCGGTTATTCATAAATGAGGAGGAGCTGAGCTGGGGGAGAGGAGCTGAACTCAGGGTCCTGAGACAGAGCGTGGGGAACTGGTGCACATCCTAGCCAAAGGGGACCACTGAGTTTGGAACTACCGGAACCTTTCAGGTCTCCATATATTGCAGAAAACTGAGATTGACAGTCTTTGCCTTGTTGAAGGGGCCCACAAAGTCAAAGGAGCGGAACCCCAGCCCAGCCACTCTGGCCCATGTTCACACAGGCCACTGGCTCCTCATCTCCTACATCAGAGCGGCTGTGTGGGGCTCTGCTGAGTCTCTTTAATTACACTTCATCTTCTAGGTCACCCAGGGCGGGGCAACAGTGGCCAGCAGCAGGGGAAGGACCAGGGGCCTTGAAATCCTCAGACAGCCTCCACCCAGGACAGGGTGGGGTGCGATGGTAGGAGCGGGGGTTCCCCCTGACACAGAAAGGGAAGCAGCTCGGGGACCAGAGACAAGAACCAGCCCTAGCCCCGTGCTGTTGCTGAGTGCAGGTGACCTGATTCTCAGGAGAGAAGTTCAGGAGACAGGGAGAGCCCTGAGGAGGGTGTACCCCTCCAGGTACAGCAAAGAAGGCCTCAGAAAGCCGGGCAAAGAGACGAGCTCAGGCTCTTTCAGGGTGACCATGGGGAGGCCACCGCACCAAACCTAGCCTGAGTCTCTTGGTCCTCCAAAGCAGGAACTCATCTCCAGTCCAGAGGGGAGACCCAAAGCGTTTGTTCCGCCCAAATCCCTGCAGCTCCGCCTCGCTACCATCTCAGGGGCAGCATCACGCTGGAAGAAACGCAGAGCCCGAAGCAGGCCATCCTGGCGTCTTCAGGAAGCACCTTGGAAGTCTGCTTTTCCTCAGGAAGGATAGAAGGCGGATCTGGAGTGGAGTCCTCCTTCCCCCCAGGCTCCAGCTCTGCTTGTGTGAGGGAGTTGTGGGAGCAGGGAGAGATGCACCCGGCCCCCAGAGCTGAGGGAAGGTGAGAGTTCGGAGGTCACACCTGAGGAAAGGCAGCACTGGCCACAGCCCATTCATGTGACAGGGCTCTTTCTCAGGAATGTGCCGCATCAGGCCTGTAAAACCCTCCCCTTCACACAACGGGGGCAAGAGGCGCCACAGGACACCACTTCACAGCCAGAAGGAGATGGGAAATAGCAAGTGTCGGTGAGGACAAGGAGAAACTAGAACCCTGGGTTGCCGCAAGAGGAAAGTCAAAGGGTGCTACCCTTCTGGAAAGCAGTCTGGAAGCTCCTCAGCAAGTTAAAATTCCTCTCCAAGGAGCATGTCCCAAAGAATTGAAAACAGACACTCAAACAAGTCCACGTATGCACAGATTCCCAACAGCATTATTCAGAGTAAACAACAGATGAGAACAATCCCAGTGCCCATCAAGAGATGAAAACATTTTTAAATGAAGTATGTCCATAAGATAAGAAATTCTTCACTGCAGAAAGGAATGAAGTTCTACTATATACTATGACATGGATGAATCTTGAAAACATCACATTAAATGAAAGAAGACGGACATAGAAGGTCACTTTTTGTAAGATTCCACCTATATGGGTGAATCCATAGAGACAGAAGGCAGGGTTGCAGTGCAGACAGGACCAGGGAGGGACTGCTCAGTGAGTACTGGATTTTTTTTCGAGGGGGTAATAAAAATGTCTCAGAACTAGATAGAGTTGATGGTTGCATGACACTGTGACTATGCTAAAAGACACTGGAATTTAAAGGGTAAAATGGTTACTTTTATGTGAATTTAACATCCATAGAAAAGAATGGATTGGAGCCAAGAAATTTCTTCTTGCTGGGCCATGTGTTTCACCCACATGATCTCATTTCATCTCCAGAACAGGCCTATGAGGTAGAGATTTATTACCCCACTTCACTGATAAGAAAACTGAGGCCTGGGCAAGGTGATATAATTTGCCCAAGGGCTTAGAGCTGGCGATTTGCTCAAGGCAGAGCAGAGAACTCCCTTCCAGCAAAGAGCAGCCTCTGAATTTCCCAGAAATTCCTCTGCGCTGAGTAACATGGCCCTGCAGAGAGAGGGCTGAGGATACACATCCTGACCTGGGAGGTGAAGAACAAGGATCTCCTGGATTCCATGCAGCTGTGGGTGGCTGGAATGCTGAGAATGACAGCAAGGACCTCAGGGAGGGACAAATCATGTTGAGCATGGTCCATCTGAGGACTGCAGGGTACAGGAGGGGCTGGGAAGCCAAGGGTCTGTCCTGAGGGAGTTGAGTGACTTAGCTACAAATGCTGCCTACGCCTCCTTTGGTCCTGGTCATGGAAACAGGCTCAGACCAGAGGCCACACAGGAAATGAAAACGCTGGCTTTGATGTCACAGCCACTGGTTTTCAAAGAGAAATCTTCTCCTAGTTCAGAGCTAAGATTGATTGCCCACTCACTATGAGCCACACACCATCCCAAGAACCTCATCCTGGATCCCTACAACAATCCACTGGTGGAGGATGGTGGTCACAGTGATTGACTTGATGCCACCCAGTCCCACATTCCTCCCCCACACCCCTTGTTTAATCTACAACAGGCCAGGCAATCCCAGCCCCCGCCCCCATGGGGTCATAAATAAGCACAGGACTCCATTCCAGGCAATGGGTCCTCTGAGAAAGTCATCCTGAAGTTCCGGAGGAAGAGCTCTAGAACAATGGGCCCACCTCTTCCTCCGGATTTTGTCACCCCTGGATGTGATGCTGGTGACTACAACAACCATCACTCCTCCAGCCCAAGAATATCACTGAGAGGGAGCTGGCAGAGCACAGATGGAAGGGCACCGCTGAGTCACTAACGCAGCCCAGCCAGCCCCTTCCAGTTATGGAAGAGAGTAAACTGCCTTGTTCAATCTGGTCCTTGCAGTTACCTGCAGCCAAAGCAATGCTCAGATAAGACCACAAATGGGAGCTCTGCAGTACAGAGAGGTTAAGTCTCTGGTACGTGATCCCACAGCTGTAAAGACCATCTGGCCCCAGAATTCCATCCTCCACTATTATAAGATGCTACCCACACCATGGGGCTGCCACCATGGCAGACAAAGTGCCTCACACCATGGAGACAGAAGTACCCTCTCCATAAGAAGACATCAACAAAACAGCTGATGCTAAAGGTCCAGGATAGAGCTGAAGGCAGAGAGGGTGCCTGATGAAACAGGCATTCTCCTGCATTTCTTCACCCTCCCTCTGTGCTCAGCTAGCCCTGTGACTCAGAGCCTAGACAGTTCTGTGCTTCTGCCAACTGCTGTCCCTCAAGGAGCACAGGTTTCCCCGTCTGACCACAGTCATCCTACTCCAGGCAGCAGTCCGAGACTGACTTCCTGTATTCCCCCTCCACCACCAGTGGCCTGCTCACCTTTCTACCCACACTTTAACAGCCTTGAAATGTTTATTTCTGGTATCCACATAGCAGCCAAAGGAACCTTCTAGAAAGCAGCGCAAGCTTACTTTACTCCCTGGTCCAAAATCATCTTGGAGCTTCCCATTGAAGATGGATGCAAACAGCCATAACTCAGCAGCCTGTGTGCCTCTGGACCCACTTTATCCCATGTTCAACTTCTCAACACTCAGGGCTTTTTAAGAAGCACAACTTATCTCCCTCTCATTTTGTCACCTGATTCAATTTTTCTACATGTGTCTTAGGCTTCTTTATTGTTATTTCTTATTTTTGAACTATTTCTTTTGCAATTTCCCATCAGCCCCCTACAGTGTGTGCCACATGTGTGGAGCCCACGGACGTTGAGTTCGCTGACCAATTCCAAGCACCCAGAACACGGCGGGCCCTTGCTGTAGAGATAAAACTCCATCTCCAGGTGCAGCGGTGCTGTCGTAGCTGGGGTACGAGAAGTGATGTTCTTGACTGGAGGGGTCATTGTCCTTGCTCATATCTTGACACTCTGAGACCTTGTAGTCATTAAAGATGCTTATCTCAGAGCCATTGCAAGAAGTCCAGCTCTGGCAGCCTCTCAAAATGTGACCTCAGATAAATCAGTTAACCTTCACTCTATTTGCCTCAAGTGTCCTGACTGCAAACGGATATCGTAGCTATCATGCTATTACACCAAGGAGTGAGAAACTATGGAGGAAGAGAGCTGAGCGCCTGGCACACAGCAGGGCCTCTGTCAGGGAGCATTCTCGGTCTGTTGTATCCGAGTATGAGGGGAAGGAAGGAAGGACAAGAGGGAGGGAAGCAGGGAGTCATATTTTACCTGCACACTGTGACAGGGACCTATACGACACCATACCAAGATGGCCCCCGTCCTGGGCAAGGAGAACGCAGCGCGGTCCTAGCAGACAGCTACCTAAACCTTTCCCCAACCCCAGGGGGCTCTCTGAGAGATGCAGGCAGAGCGGGTGCCCCAAAAGCAGAACCTCCCCTGAAGCTAATCTGCGAGTGAGTTTGGGTACCAGGAGGATGAAGAGGAAATCCGCTCTGGGTCAGAGAGCTTCCATGTCCCCAAGGCCCTTACTGCTGTGGCAGCTGCTGAAAGGATAAGTTTCCTGCCAGGATGAGCTGGGTCTTGATAGCTGCTAATTGGTCATAAGGCGAAAGGAGGAGCAGTATTAACGAGCAAACAATTTGGCTACAAGTAAATGGGCCATAACCCAGAAGAATTTTATCCGTCTGTCTGCTTTTTCTAAAGAGTTTTCATTAAAGGAGTGTCTTGGTCTTTAAATGGCCCACTAGGATCCAGGTTTAGAGATAATTAGAGACATTGCAAGGATTAAGTCCCAGCCCAAGCCTCTTGTGCTGTTGAGTGCAGGGCCACACTAGGCCTAGGGAGACCCCCACCTGTCCATCGTCTCTCAGCCTGTTCCTGCCTTTCTTGCTGACCCTTCCAGGAGGAATTGTCCCCACTCTAACAGAGAAAGCCACCCTCCTTTCAACTTGTTTTGGGGCCTTACCCGAAACGGGGCTGTTTGCCTCAAAATGGTAGAATGACCATGTCTACCACACGTGGATTACCAACTCGCCTCCTCATAGCCTTTCTCTCTCTTACGTTTTCAAAAGCAATATTTACTCCTTAAAATTCACACAATGCAGAAATCCATAATATTGAAAGTAAAGCACATCTGCTTCATGATCTTACTCCTCAGAAATAACCACTATTAATATTCTTAGTCTGCGGCTTTCCAAACGTGTAGATGGACAACTTTTTTTCAGTACTGGGGGTAAACCCACACTGTCTAAAGTGCTCTACCTCTGAGCTACATTCCA
This sequence comes from Dinomys branickii, assembly GCA_004027595.1. Lineage (NCBI taxonomy): Eukaryota > Metazoa > Chordata > Mammalia > Rodentia > Dinomyidae > Dinomys > Dinomys branickii. The sequence continues at coordinate 38,355 of PVLD010013571.1, read as the reverse complement.
GGCCTTTTATTCGGTTTTATTTTGAGGCAGAGTCTCACTAAATTGCTTTGGCTGGGCTCAAACTTGCAATCCTCCTGCTTGAGCCTCCCTAGTCCCTGGGATTACAGGGAGTGTCACCCACCCAGGCTGCAAATCTTAGTTTTTATATTAAGTATTTCAGGGGTTAGTGGGATGAATACCCACGTACACACCACTCCCAAAAAATAAAACATCATGGTTGAAATTGATTCCCGTGTTTCCTGTACTTCCTTCTTATATCATTCCTTCCCTTTCTAAAAGTAACTTTTTCCCAGAAATGATCATTTCTATGGCCCTGCTATACACCTATTACATATATTCATGTAGTAGTTTCCCCTTATCCACGGGTTTGCTCTCCACTATTTCAGTTATCCAGGGTCAATCATTGTCCAAAAACATTAAATGGAAAATTCCAAAATAATCAATTATAAAATTTATAAATTTTACATTGTGCACCTTTCTGCACAGTGTGATGAAATCTTGTGCCACCCCTTGGCCCAGTGTATCCACACTGTATAGTCTACCCACCCTTTACTCCCTAGTAGTTTTCTTGGTTATCAGATCAACTGTCACAGTATCACAGGGTTTGTTTTACCCTTATTTTACATAATGACGGCCCAAAAATGAAAGAGTAAAGATTCTGGCTATTTGAATATGCAAAAAAAAAAACTATATCAGACTAATTTAAAGTGAAAAGGTTATGATTCCTGATTTACTAGGAAAAATTCAGTATCCCTGAGGTTCTGTACTATCTAACCGCAGGCACACACTGGGGATCTTCCTCCCTATACTGGATAAGGGACTACTGCACCAATAAATAATATGTAACATTGTGTTATTATATGTTATCCTTATGGACATAACATTGTAACTAACTTACAACAGCGAATACAATAGCAAATGTTTACAGCTTTCTGCAACCTGCCTTTTTTCTATTGTTTTCAGAATTCACAAGTTAATACTGAGGCATGATTTCATTCATTTTAACACTGTATCATATCCCATTGCTTCATTATACCACAATTTATTTATCTATTCTTCTGTTGAAAAATACTACTTGCTTTGAATTTTTCACTTTGCAAGCCGTGCTCTAATGGACATTCTTGTTTCCATCTCTCTAGATACATATGCAGGAGTTTCTCTAGAGTATACACTACAGAAGGCACGTCTGTGTCATTGACTGAGCATCTTTGCCTTTATTAAACATTGACAAATTCCCAAAATGGCTGCACTATTTTGCATTCCTATCATCAAATATAAATTAATATAGCCACTTTAGAGAATAATTTGGTAATAACTACTGGTGCATGAAAGTTCCTATTGCTATACCACCTCCTTGCCAGTGTGGGGTTGTCAGACACTAAAATTTTTGCCAATCGAGTGGTTGTGAGCTGATATTTCATGGTTTCAATTGTGTTTCCATAATTTAAAAGACTATTCTACTGGTCTTAGGTGCCTATTCTGTGATTTGCCTGACTCTGATAGAGACGATAGGTAGATAGATAGATAGATAGATAGATGATATTATTCTAAGAACAATGTAATAACACATCATAAAATATTTCTAGGCGTGCAATAAACATTCTACACAATTTTCTCCAACATGCTTTTTTTCTTACCTATAATAGCTTGTACAAGACATTCTCACATATCTTGCAATTGCACATGTGTATAGTGATTTATTACCCATCTCTCTGTTGATGGACCTTAAGATTACTCTCATTTTGTCCATATAAGTAGTAAATATTTTATAGTATATAATTTAATTACAGTCAGAACTATTCCTGTCAAAAATGATCAGACCTCAGTAAATTATGAATAGTGATATGTAATAAAAAGAAAAATACAGTGCAACAAAAATACAACCAAATAAACTCACCATTAAATCTTTCATACAAAATTCCTTTTTAAAAAGTTCAAAAAGTTACCTGAAAACAATCATTACAGAGATATGTTTGACAAGATTCATTGAAACTAAATGTACCCCTACATGTGATGCAGCAATTCCATGCATGGTAAGCATCCATCAAAATGAGTTCACATATCCATGAAAAGACATGTATGAGAATGCTTTATTTGTATCATTTCAAATGGTGTGCCAAATTACACTGTGCTCATGTACAATAATACGGATGGATTTGAAGATGTGCTATTGAACTAAGAAAGCCAGACCCCAAAAAAGAACATACTCTGACATCCAATTCGTATAGATTTAGAAAGGGAAAAACTAAACTACAGTTATCAGAGTTCAGAAAGAATGGTTATTATGTCTAAGAGGAAGAGTATTGAGGAAAGGGGTGTGATATCATTTTCTGTGATTTGAGGAATATCCTGTCTTGTTCTGGGGCATTGATATATTTACCAAATGTACTAAGTCTTACCCTTAAGAACTGAATACTTTTCTATTGGTCATGCTACAATTAAAATTGGAGGCAAGTGTTTTGACAGAAAAATCGAAAACATCTTACCACATCAATATGTATGCACCCATGTTATAACAGTGCAATTTGTCATAGCTAAATCTTGGAAACAACCCAAATGCCCATCAACTGAGGAATCAATAAAAAAGATGTGGTATTTTTACACAATGGAGTATTACCCAGCTTTAAAGAAAGATAAACTCTAAGCTTTTATAGGTAAATGGATGCAACTAGAAACCATACTCATAAGTGAAATAAATCAGATGCACATATGTAAATATTAGAAAAGTACAATAGATATTGTGAAAAGGAAAGAAACTGCTCAAAAGGAAAGAACACCTTGGGTAGGGGTAAGGAGAAAAGAAAGAAAGAAAAAAGAAAGAAGGAAGGGAAGTATATATATATATACTTCCCTAACCCTAACCCTATACACACACACACACACACACACACACACACACACACACGATAGCTAATTGTACTACTAATTTCTATTGGTTTATTGAAAGGAACAGTTAATGCTTAATTTAATTGTTTGATCAACTTTGCGTGCCTATATCTGGTAATCTGAGCAACTACTTTGAAGATAACAACCATTGTTAATTTCCTATCATCTTGTTTTGAAATTCTGTATTGTTTTTATTGACTTTTAAATTTGTTATTCTCTTTAAAAAGAGACATTGGGTTGATCAAAGGATACAAAATTTCAGTTAAACAGGAGAAATAAGTTCAAGAAATCTATGAAATAGTATGATGACTATAGTTGGCAATAAGGTACAATATTGTATGCTCAAAGGTTTCTGAGAGTAGAGTTAGATTTTAAATATTCTTAGCACATGCATGTAAAAGTGCAAGCACACACACAGGCAAATATGTGAGGTAATGAACATGTTAAATTAGTTTGATTTAGTCATTCCACAATATGTATAACATCAAAACATCTTGTTGCACACAACAGAGACAACTTTCATGTGTTAATTAAAAATAAAATTTTTCAAAAGCATAAAGCATGCTTTTCTTAAAGAAAAAAATCTTACCATTTTAACTTTCTGGCTCTTTAGGATTTGCCTAAGTGAAAGTGAGGCCCCACTAAGCATTAAATACTGGGCTAACATTTTTATACATGTTATCCCACTTAACAGTTTTTATAACTATCCCTAGAATGTATGATTGCTTCTTTGTTTCCGGATAAGGAAAGTAAAACTTGCAAAGTTTGTTAACTTGTCAGGCCCTATGAACCACCATTTGAATTATTAATTAGACACACTGTGTTGGACATTATTCCACTGCTTTACGTGTGTTATCACATGTCATCTGCAAAGTGATGCTGTGCAACAGGCACCATTATTACCTCATTTTACGAGAAAGGAAATTGCGGTACAGTAAGTCACTTCCCCCAGGTTACAAAGCCAGTAAGTGGAGAAGCCCTAATCAGCCCCAGTTCTGACTTTTCTAGCCCCAAGACAGCTTTGTATTGGAATTTGCCTCCTACAAGATGACACTGGGGATGCAGCTTCCAGCAATGCCACCAGCTGTTTGCTTTATTCCAGGAGCCTGTGTTTATTTGTTGCCTTGTTTTTCACACACATTCATCTGTTTAGAGTCAGAAAACTGAGCCATTAAACATTCTAAAATAAATTAGCAGACAGGTCTCCCCAAGGCAGAGGCTCAGCAGGGGTGGGGTGGGGTGTGACCAGAGGATTCCCATTGTTTCCTTGTTCTGGAAACCAGTCTCCAGCAGGCCAGATCTCATAGAGCCCAGGACTGATAATATGCTAATAGCAAGGCCTGTGCCTACAAGTTTTTGTTTGGTTTAGTTTTGATTTGGGTTGGTGTTATTTTTGTTTGTTTGTTTGGGTGTTTTTTGAGACTTGGGTATCTGCTTGGGATGACATTTTAATGGGAACAAGAGTTTTGGGGTGATAAACTTCAGAGGTTTATGAAGAAATGGCAGACTAGGTAGTTAGTAGCCCTAAGCCAAGGTAGAAGTCTCCAGGAGGGAGGAAAGACACCTGACCCCATCAGCTTGCCTTTCAGCAGAGACCTTGGCAATGCCACAAGCAGTCATATCATATAGTCAGCCCTTCTTGGTGCTGCTGGTCCTCAGGGGCTGCATCTCAGGCCACGCTTGACCCATTGCCAGCTGACAAATCATTTCCACAGAGGAGATGAGCTCCTGCAGATGAGCCTCCCCAGCCTTTGGATTCACCCATCAGATAGATGGCAGAGTGAGCCACAGGTACGCGGCCTTTCCCTGTCTTACAGAGTAGGTAGTTTCCCCCATGGCACTGGAGGAAGAAATTGAGGTGGTAGGAGAAGGAAATAGGCCCCAGGATATTCAGAGACCCCAGACTCTGAACAACCACAAAAAATGGATTTAACCATGAAAAGCCTACTGTGTACCAGGTCCTTGACGCACATCACCTATAATTCCTTTGATGATCCTAAATGGATAGTTGCTAGGTACCTTGGCAGAGTGGATATTCAGGTTCAGGGTAGGTTAAGTAATCATTTGCTCCAGATTTTGGCCTGGCTGACCTCCGAGCCCTGCCTTGTAAGCCCACAGCCTCCCTCTGCAGACAGGAAGGAGAAAGAGGATAGGAGAAGCATGGACACGATGCCTTGTGTGTACTAAGTGCTTACTGAAATTAACCATGGTGATACAGATCAGTTAGAACTCAGGCTATTACTGATAATTTCCTGGAAAAAGGAGCTGTTTTCAGCTGCTGTTTACTGGTATCTCCTAGCCTACACCGAAAACATTCCCAAGAGAAACAACTACTTACCGGACTATGTACTCACTCAGCCTTCCCTGAGAAGGGTAAAATGAGGGAGAAGTCAGACCACTGAGAGGCCATTACCAATATGGCAGAGGGGCGGACAACTCAGGGTTTGGAGTGAGGCTATGCTGCAGCCGCAGAAGCTGAGAATTCTCAACTGTGACGGAAACCAGTTCTTCATGTGGGTTAGCTTGGACCAAAAAAGGGAGCCATTTCCCATAACTGGGAGAATTAATAACATTTTGGGTGTCAAGAATGAGCCTTAAGGATTCAAGCGCTGGCAATCTAAGAAAAGCCAGGATCACTGATGGCCAGAACGTACCATCAAGTCCCTTGTCTGGGAAGCACTGTTCTGCAGTGGTTACACTGAAGTAGGGCTCAACCCCTTCTTGTACCAGAGTGGGCTGTGCATGGCTGCAGCCTGGATTCTCCGCAGAACACTTTACCCCAGTCCCCAGAGGCCAGCACCTGCAGAAACAATACCAGATCTTCCCTAGAGGTGGAAAGCAACTGTTCAATTCCTGCATTGTGAAGAAGGCAACCCCTTCAGGGATGCTCTTGGAAAGGAATCTGAGAAAACAAACAGAAAGGCCTCTCAGAACACAGGAGGCAGCAATCCCGGACAGTGAGTGCAGAACTGTTCCTATATGGCTCTTCTGAGTAATTATTTATGCACAGCAAAGTCATTCACCAATACACAATCACATCCGTCTGCTCCTAGGGTAACATTCAGGTCTGAACATCTGGAGTCTGTACCCTGCTTATACAGCTGTGCAACCTGAGGCAGACACCTGGCCTAACTGAGCCTTGCCATCCATAGCTTCCCTCCTAGCCACCCTTCCTTCTGCTTCACCCTCTCAGGGACTTGTAACAGCATGCGCTGAGCTGCCCAAGCAAAACCTCTGAGAGTTATGCTCTCCCGGTGGTAGATTATCAGTCGAAGTGGCCCCATGTCTCACATTCCCTGCACTTTTGCTCTTGGTCCATCAAGGGGTGGGGTGCATTCTCCACTCCCGCAATATGGGCTGGCCAGTTAACCAGCTGTGGCCACTAGCACAAGCTAAATGGCAATGTTCAGTTCTTTCCATGGCATCTGTCTCAGTGGGCTCCCTTGCTCCTCCGCATTCCCAGAAGAACAGGCCTGGGCCAGTCTTCTGGAACAGCACACATCCCACCTCACCCTGCCACCATGGAAGAGAGCCTGATCCAGATGAAAAAAGCTCCATGCTAGCCCAAAGGTGACCACAGACCAGTGACAGAGCTCTACTGACAGGCTCAGAGTTACAGAGCCACCCCGCCACACATAGAATTGTGAGCACAAATAAATTATAACAGGTATTCAAAAATACAAAATCCAAGATGTCCCAAAATCTAAAGCTTTCTGAGTACCCACATGACACCACAAGTGGAAAATTCCATACCTTGATCTCATGTAATGGGCCACAGTCAAAATGCAGGTGTGCTAAAACTATGATATAAAATTACCTTCGGGCTGTGTCTATAAGATGTATAGGAAACATAAATGAGTTTCATGTTTAGACTTGGGTCTCCTCCCCAAGATATCTGATTTTTGTATATAAAAAATATTTCAAAATCTGAAATCCAAAGTGCTTCCAGAATTAAGAATTTCAGAAAGAGATATTCAACTTGTATATGACCCTGGGTTTTCCGTGGTCAACTGATCTACTCCAGTTGAACCAAATCAATCACCAAAGTGAAGCACATTTGTTGGAAGTGAGCATTGAAACCAGCTCTCCTGGCTACAAATCCAATCTGCCGCCCCCCAGCCAGCTGTGTGATCTTGGGCAAGTTGTTTAGCCTTTTGATGCCTCAAGACTTTGAGGATGAATTTTCTCATCTAAAAATGGACTTCACTGATAGGAGACCTTATGAGAAGATTCACTGTGGTGATTAAATAAGGACGTACTGTAAGATGCTGGGAACAGCACCATAGTAATCGTGGATACATATGTGCCACTCACAGGCTATCTGTTAAAATATGTTATGAATCCATTTTTCTCCACCTCCCAACAGTCATCACCATAATCCAGCTCATTTTTCTGAATGCTTTCTGCTCCCATCTAGAGCCATTAATAATCCACTCCCTGTAAGGAAGCAGAGAGATCTTTGCAAAGTGTAGACCCCTGAATTAACCTCCTCAGTTGTGTCCTGTAGCAGAAGATGCCCCTCTCACCAAGTATGCCTCAGTTTCTTAGTTGCCCAGGTAATAGTTCTGGTTACAGTTCTTATTCTTATTTCTTAGAAATGGCTGGTCACTGTATGCATAGCTGGTCACTATGGTGCATATGATCAGAACTAGTCCTAACTGACAAGCCATTCTGCCTCTGTACTTCCTGCTTGCTTACCCCATATAAGCCTTAGACCACCAGAGATCAGGGTCTGACATTTTTGAAATGATCCTGATCACAGTGCCCATTGACATAAACAAATCTGCCTCCAAATCCTGGTTGTCATTTCAGTGTTTCTGCCTGCCGTTATCCTGATCACAGTGCCCATTGACATAAACAAATCTGCCTCCAAATCCTGGTTGTCATTTCAGTGTTTCTGCCTGCCGTTGTATCTGGTGTGTCAGCCAGGAAGACTGACCATACTGATCTCTTTGGTCATCAGTTGTGGCCCTCATGGACAGAACAAGAACCTCTCTAGGTCCCCAGGAAGGTGCATCCTTGAGATTTCTCGAGTCCCCTCAGGGGTCTGGAGGAGGGTTCCTGGCTCCCTGCTTGAGAGGCTCACATCAGACCCCAAAGGGAGGAGGACACAGTCTGCCTGTCTGCCTGTCTTTCTGTCTGTCTACCTGCCTGCCTGATTCCAGTAAGACCTCTGGGAGCACCCCAGTTTTTCTGTCTGTCAGTCCTACTCAGCTCAAGCAGAAGGGGAGTCTGATCAACTCTTGTTAGTCAGACCACCTTTAAGGGAAAGGGGTTGGAATGTTTAACCTCTGAGTGCCTATTGAATAGATGTGTGAGTGAGGGGAATGGACAGTGTAAGCAGTAGGCTGCTCTGTCTGTGCACCAAGACCGGGAAACACTGGTGGTGGTGGCTGATTGGGCCCTCACCTGCGGTTTCATGGTGATCAACATATAGCATAATGGAGGCCCACACCCTCCTTAGCTAAGTCGAGCCTAAGTCCCCACAAGGGGCATGGCCAGGTGGGCATCTGAATGCTCTGTACGGGGGCACCTACCCTTTTGTCTGTTGCACCATCATTCAAGAGCATATAACACACACATACGAAGTCAGAGAGGAATTCATTAGTCAAAACCCACAGTCTCTGACTGCAGGAAAAAGGGGTTTTGTGGAGTTAAAAATGAAGCCAAACTGCTCCCTGTATCTCAAATAAAAAAACAAAAAAGGAAAAAGAGGTGCATTCGTCCTGAGAAGTCTGCCTTGGCACCTCATCGGCCGCCGTAGTTACTGCCAACACCTACAGCTTCACTCCCCACTCCTGACTCATCTATTTCCAGCCAATTGAACTGGTTCCAGCTAACCATTGTCTGCATTTGGTCACAGAGCACTGCCTCCCTCAGAGACATGCCTGTCCTAGTCAGATGGCATCATCTAACACCCACCCAAGATGACAATCAGCAATTCCTTCTGAGTTCCACATTTTGACTGTGGAAAAGCTGGACTTTTAGCTCTGACAAATGAGCTGCCATGCCCTTTCCAAAGATCACCTCACCTAGAAATAATCCAGTCCAGTGCTTCTAAAAGATATCAAAAAGGGGGGTAAAAAAAGCCAACCAGTTACTATTACCCAGAAATCTGATTTTTAAAAAAAGCATCTAATGTCCATAAGAAAATCAAGTCTGATACACAGCCATGCCCTCTGGCTATAAGTTATAAGGGCTATGGACACCAAAATAAATATCCCCTCCATCTGTGAGACCCAAAGAAACCTGACTATCCAGGCCCACCTCAACATGAGCCTCTCTTCACCCTGTCAGGCCTGGATGGATAGGACAGCCTGAGCTCTATCAAATTGGGCCCCTGAGAGCCTACAGTCATTGCAAAAGTTGGGGACAAACTTGTGAATTTCCTGATGGACAATGGGACAGAACTCTCTACATTCAAAAGTTCTCTCTGTCAAAAAGTTCCACCTTACTGTGACTTTTGTTGCTGTCAGATGTCACAGGAAGTGCAAATAGGCATCGAACCACACATCAGGCTGATAGACTGTTAATCATCTTGGGCAAGATCTCTGTGCCATCAAGAATGCAGCCACCACCTTACATTCTGTGGTTCCTGATCCAGAAACCCTTTTTGGTCTGTTACTCAGGTGCCACAAGGGTTTGGGAACTATCCTGCTATTTTCAGGGAGGCTCTAGAAACAGATTTGGCTCTGGGACAGCCTTTTTCTCTGTCCTTTCCAGCTCCATCACAGTTCTGTGAGAAAAAACATGAGGCTTCAAAACTGTAAAATATCTATAGACTGTCAAACTGCTAAAATACACCTCTCCTGCCTGTAAAACCAATTCAGATCTCTGAGCTACCAATGCCACCATAGTTGCTCTCTATATACATTGCCTCAGCTTTATTCCACCCACAGCCTGCTGATACACCTGCCTGAACCTAAAGAATACCTTCTTCTGCCTTTGATTGGTTCCTGTTAGCCAGCCCCTCTTGACCTTTAAAACAGACCCAGTTCAAAAGTCAACTGACTTGGACTGAACCTCCCAGAGGTTCAAAGACTTATCTTCTTTGGAGAATCCTTCACAGCTGACCTCACTAGTTTCCCAGCACAAAATATCATTGCATTTCTGATTAATGACACCCAACCTGCCTGCTGGAAAGACACAAAAGCTCTGCTATAATATCTAACAGAAACTGGTTACAAAAAAGAAACTCCACAAATTTCTTGGAGTTACCGGCTTCTGTAGAATCTAGATTCTTGAGTTCACAAAAACAATAGTTCCAGTTCCAGTTCCTGTTATTCTTCTTTCTTAGAAATGGGAGGTCACTGTGGTGCACACTGTAAGAACCAATCCCAACTGACAAGCCATTCTGCTTCTGTACTTCCTGCTTGCTTACCCCATATAAGCCCTAGACCACCAGAGATCAGGGTCTGATATTTTTGAAATGATCCTGATCAGTGCCCATTGACATAAATAAATCTGCCTCCAAATCCTTGTTGTCCTTTGAGTATTTCTACCTGCTGTTACATCCCCACTGTCCTTAGGCGAGTTAAACTCTGTAGTGATTACAAGGCCCTGTCTGAAGCAGCTCTTGTGGAACTCTCCAGCCTCCCCTTCCTCCAAGGCCCTACTCGTTATCAGTAATAATGAGAGTAATTATAGTCCCCAGGAGCTGTATGCCAGACCAAGGCTGAACCTGTTACTCACATAGTTTCATTAAATCCTCAGGACCACCTTGCAAGATAGACATTGTAATTCCCTTTGTACAGATTAAGAGAACAACTTGGCCCAAGGTCACAGCAAATCATCAGCAGAGAAAAAATTAAAGAATTAAAGAATTCAAAGCCCCCTCCTGCTTTCGGCCTCTACTATGAGCCAAGCTGTTCTATGGGGGCAGCACCTCCAGAGATGTTAGAAACTTAGAGCCAGCTCCCCTCCTCCCTGGGTTCCCTCCAGAAGCAGAGGGTGCATGAGGGAACATGCTGGCTGTGGTTATGGGTTTTTGTTTCATAAAGTGTGAGCAAGTTGGCGGATCAGTAAACAATCACAAAAAGCAGCAAAAGCCTACCTGAAAAAGGCAATATCTTCCTGACTTCACCACTCCCACTCAGGGTCCAAGCTGCCCTGTGGCTCATTTTCCTGTGTACTTTCAGCCCAACACACACCAGGCGTTCAGCGCTAGAGGTAACATAGGTCATTGAAACAATGATTATCTGGCCCTCTCTGTGTACCAGGAAACTTCCTTAAGCATGCATACCATACCCATGATTGGCAAATATAAATATATATATATGGGGGGGTATCATTGTTCCTATTTTACATATGAGAAACTGAAGGTCAAAAATGGTAGAACATTTGCTTGGAGCTCTATTCAAACCCAAGGAGGCTGACTTTAGAAACTATTCTAACCACTGCAACACACAGCCCCTCAAGAGAATCAGATGAGTTCTTTGTACAGACCTGCTTTGGGGTGCTCCACAGCAGAACAAATGTACTAGATCTGGGGTAGGGGGCCCTTACAAAAGGACAAAAAAGCAAAGGCTAGGTCTGAGCAGGTTGTCACAGGTCATCAGATCCTACTTCCTGACACCCAGAGGATTGGAATTCTTTGTCCAGGTGACTAGTCATGGCCAGAGGCGTAAGCAGGCTGAAATCTCCAGGTATCTCTCTCTGTACATGAAGAACCCTAGAAGCCTGGTGTGAGCACAGCAGTGACATAAGGTGAAGGAGCCGCGGCCCAAAGATCTATGCGACAAATGACAGGGAATCGCGTCTCCCTCCTTCCTGCCTCTGGCTTGTGCACCAATACAGCCTCTCCTGGCTGGTCCAAGAGGGTCATCCCATGAAAGAGGAGGCAAGTTCAGTCCTCTAATAGTCTGGTTTCAAAGGTTACATATGGCAGGAAGAAAGAAGGAAAGAAGGAGGCTCATTCTTAGAAACTGCTGAGTTTTGATACTTAGATTTCAATGGGAATAGTATGTTCTTTCTGCAGATTTTTCCAATGTGACCAGAACATTGTTCCAATGTCCAAACAATGTACAAATTAAAGTTACAGGCCAAACTTGGCTGCAGAAAGAAACATCAACCTTGACCCTTCATCAGACCAGGTTGCAGTAGAAAGTCCCACATGGCTTCTGTGGTCAATTGCTGGGCTGGGGGTACAGGCTGCAATGGTCTGTTCACACCCAGAGCTGAAGTTGCCGGGACCAGGGTCACCTCCTGCTTCCCCCTCCACCAGCCCTCCTGTGGCAGGCAACCTCCCTATCTGATTCCAGTCTGGCTCCCTTTGCCCACCAAGTGGGCCCTCCAAAACCTTTCAAGTGGTGCTATGCAAGAACCAACAAATCCTGAGATCAGCTAATGGCAGACTGATGGGAGATGCTATTTCAATGCTTCTTTCAAACTTCTCAGCTGAGGAGAAAGGCCATCCTGGGAGATAGGTGTTATGGTTTGGGGGGATATTTTGCAAGGGGAACAATATAATACAGGACACGTATTTTATGATTGTTTATAATAGTCACCCAAAGAATGATATACAAAAGAGTGCAGGAAATCTGTCCATAAACTAAGACCAAGGAATCCAGCTGAGGGCCTGGATCCCATGGAAATGTCCTGCATAAGTCCAGCTGAAGGCCTAGAGCTCATCATAACGCCTTCTATGAGTCCATCTGGAGGCCTAGAGCCCATAACAATATCTCATGCAGGCCTGTTTCACAGATCTGCTGTGAAGGCCCAAAGGTCAGTAGTGGAATCTAGGAAGTCTGTGCCAGCGGGATGAAGGATCTGTGCTAGCAGGCTGAGGGATCTGCACTGGAGCCAGAAAGCGATGCTCAGAAGAACCAGAGCTCCCCTGAAAGGTACCACAGCCATGTTCAGCAACAGTGAGGTCCTGAGCTCCTCCAGTGATCAAGATGGCTGAGCTCCCATCAGGGAAGACAATTCAGCAAGCTTCTTCAGGAGCCTGAGCTGTGCACCATCTTCCCCTCCAGAGCCAGGAAGCAGTTCTGAGAGTGAGGACCAGAGCTAACCCAAAGTAAACCAAAGCTATTCTCAGTGCCAACAAGGTCCCCAGCTCCTCGAAGGGTGAAAATAGCCGAGTTCATCAGGAAAGCCAGCATGACGAGCTCCTCCAAAAGAAACACCTGCTCCTTACAGCGTCTACCAGCTCCAACAGCCTTTCCACTCCCAACAGCCTTTCTAGGTCCCAAAATACTCTTTAGTTCCCAAAAGCCTCCTTCTTCTTCCCCAGCACCATGCTTACTAAGTTCAGCTGGGAGTTGTAAGTTGCCCACCAACTATCAATTCACTACAATCAGGGGAGTCTTTCTATAGGTGACAACACTTTGGCTGAGTCTTAAAACAGGATTTAGAATTTCTTAAGACCATTCTAGAGAGAAGGGATGAGGTATTGATAGGTAAGTGCGCTTTTGCTTTCATCAGTAGCTCTCAGCTGGTCATATTAGAATCACCAGAGAAGCTTTGGAGACTTGGGAGGCCCAGACTTGGTCCCCTAGAGACTCTGGTTTAATTAGCTGGGGGTGGGAGCTGAATGACTAAAGTACCAGGCTGCTGAAATCCTCCTGCAGCTAGTCCTGAGTCGTCACCAGAACCTTGGAGGAGAGTGCCCAGGTGCTACCTGAGCAGCCTGGAACTTGGCTACCAGAGCTCAGAGCAGCTAAGGGAAGCTTCAGGCTGTGCAGAAAGCATTTCCTCTGCCTCCTCTTCAGCTACTGGAAAGAATAGCAGGTGGGGCAGTGGGCACTGACAGCAGGTAAAGGCAAAGTGTCAGGGGAATGGGGGGATGCAGGAGGGATGCAAAGGAAAGAGGTACAGTGAGGTGAGGGTGCAGGCCAGCACTGGCCTCCAAGATTCAAGTGACCCCTGAAAGTGGTGCTCAGGCTTCAACTCCCACCTCAGGGCTTGAGTTTAAGTTCCAGTGTCAGGATTTCTCCCTATCCAGTGCTGTTACTTATTTACTGTCCTCTCTAACTTAGAGCAGTTATTTCAAAAGGAAGCTTCACATTCAGAGACATTTGGAAATAAAAGACAGTGTTCCTTGTCCTAAATAGAGAGTAGGTTGAGAGTGAATTTGGGCAGTGCACACCTGCAATCTCAGTACTCTAGAAGGCTGAAGCAGGAGGATGGCAAGTTCAAGCCCTGCCTGAATAATTTAGCAAGACTGTCTTAAAATAGAACAAAGGGTTGGAGATACAGCACAGTCCAGAAGCTCTAGGTTCCATCCCCAGGATCAAAAAAAAAGTAAATGTGAGGAACTGAGAGGTCATCTCAGCGGTGTAATGCCTGTGTAGCATGCATGAGGTACTGAGCTCTGTCCCCCACACAGGGACGGAGGAGGGAAGGAAAAAGGGAGGGAGGAAGGGAGGGATTGAGGCAGGGAGAGAGGAAAGAGAAAGAGGAAAAGAAAGAGAAAGATCTGGTTTGATGCCATTGCTCCCTAAGCCTTCTGTGGTAAGTCTGCCATCTTTTGATTTTTATATTTTGGTGTCATTGTGAAAAAGTATAGGCAATACAAAATTGACCATTTTAACCATTTTTAAGTTTGTAGTTCAGTGGCATTCATGATACTGTGCAATTCCCACCACCTAGAGCTTTTTCTCATTTTTCCAACCTAAAATTGCACACCTATGAAATAATACCCTTCCATTCTGACCTCGTCTGAGCCCCTGGCAATTCAGCTTGTTCAGTGACATTCACAGTGCCTATGTCACCCAATGTGTCTCCACCTGTGGCCTAAACCCTTAACACTTGTCCCAAAATCTCCAAACATGAGAGATCCCTAGGCTTTTCCTCTGGAGCCGTGGCCTTGCTGCAAGCACATGATGAAATCTTCATCTAACATGCAGAGCCCTCCCCAAGCCCATGATTTCCTTTAATGCTCCCAACAATGCCGAGAAATAGAAATTATTCCCATTTGACCAAAGAGGAAACCATAGCTTAGCAAGGCAATAATTTACTCAGAGTGACATGACTAAGCTCACACTGGGGTTTATGGATCCAACCACAACCTTCTGCTCTTCCACCCCACTGTACAGACTTCCCTGAGGCAAGTTGCAGGAGAAACAAAACCAGAGAATGCGGAAAAAACATCAGCCAAGAGGCTGCTCTGTAAACACAGCACATTTAGCAAGCAGACTCCCAACAAGTTAATCAAAATAAATCACGATGGCGCATGCCTGGGTACAGCTCTTCCTGCCGTATAAATGGCGCTGTCACTCTCTGGCCACGGGACACCAAGCTGGCCCTTTAATGAATGCACAGGAGACACTGGCCACCGAGAATGTGCCCCTCTGCACATCTCTAGGGGCCCGCCCAGCTCCTTCCCTGGCCTTCACACCAGCAAATGGCTGTGCATACTCACTCCGCATTTGGGTATTTCCGTCCCTGCAGGAATCTGATGCAAATGGATTTGACACATACACACAGCATCTTCCTCCCAGCTGAGCTCCCCTGTTTGCTGAGGCGTTTCTGAGCATCCTCTCTGGATGACTAACCTTCATCTTTTGTGTTTGTTTAAATAATAGCCAGGTAGAGACCTTCGTTAACTATCTTCTGAGATGCCAAGATTGGAAGCCTTTCCCTCCGCTTCACCCACCGTACAGCTGATTCTGCGTGTGCAGTGGCCTCTGGATTGGCTCTTTTCTAGTCTCCATTTATTTGTGAGGCTGGGATGGATACATATGCATAAAGTTTGCACATTAGTAGGAGTCTCATGCATTTCTAGGCCAAGGGATGCAGCCCGGTACCTAGTCTGACCCTTCCTCTGCCTGCGTGTGTTTTGTTACCAAAGCCCTCCCAGCCTGAGATAGAAACATCGTGCACACAAATACAGTCTTCTCTCAGCATTCTCAGGGGATCGGCTCCAGTACCCCCCACAGATACCCAAATCCATGAATGTTCAGGTTCCTCATATAAAATAGCATAGTACTTACATATGATTTACATACATCCTCCTGTGTACTTTAAATCACTTAGAGATTGCTTGTAACACCCAATGTGATATAAGTGTTATATAAATTATTGTTCTATATTGTTTAGGGGATAATAACAAGGAAAAAAGGTTTTCAAATATTTTTGATCCTCCACTAGTTGAATCCATGGATGCAGAACCCACAGACGTAGAGGGACAGCTACTTCGAAAAGAAATTTGATCATTTACCTGTTAAAGAAAGCTATCAATGCCTCCTAAGTTATTTGGGTGGGAGCTTTCTTTACTAAAATAAAATTGATGTTTTAAAGAATGAGTCTAATACCTCAGACTTTCTCGAGCCGAATTCACCACCAGATGTTGAGAGCAGCCACGCTCACAGTCAGCCCGTGGAGAGGGAGTCCGCAGGGAGGCCCCCTTTGCACACGGCCCCCTTTAGAGGCTGCAGTGGCTTCCTAACTATGGCCAGGAGCTTAAGAGAAGGGATCCTGCAGTCTGAGAGATCTGAGTCCAAGCTGGAGTCTCCCCTCTTGGGCCTCTCTGAGCCTCAGTTTCCTCAGCAACCTCAGAGAGGTATAAGGGTTAAAGGAGAATCTGTATAAACTATTAACATGTGTCCCGACAACCAGTAAATTGCCAGGTGCTACTCCAGTCTCTGTTGGAAGCCTTCCACCTTTTTATCCTGCTCTCTCTCTTGCTGAGAGCTCTGATTTTGTTCAGGCTAGCACTGGCTTACAGAGAGTTGCTTTCCCAGCCTTCCTTGTGGTCAACCTTGATCGTGTGACTTGGATTTGACCAATGACCCACAGGAAGAGTGCAGGCTACATGTAGAAAAGCTCCTTCCCACTGACCCCCTTCTCTATCCTCCAAGCTATTTTGTGACCATCCTGCAAAAGCATGAGGATGAAAAGTCAGCATACCAAAGAAAGCAGAAGAGAACATGGAAGGCTACCTGCATGACATAGTAGACCTCCTTGATGAAACGGGATCTCTGTTCTCCAGAACTCACATGACAATGTGATGAAATGGTTGTATCCCTTCAGCCTGTTGGCTGGGTCTTCTATTTCATTCTGCTATTTTTAGCCCAAAGCAATCCTAGCTACTAATCCTAGACCTACTCCTACTTAACTATCTGCCCATTGCTAGTAATAACAAATATACTAGTAATAACAAAATGGAAATTCAAAGGGAGTCAATCCACATCTTTAAAGATCATTCTTTTAATGACCCACATGGCTCCAAGAACCTCAGGGAATCCATATGCTAGGGTGTGACAGCAGTCACTATGGGACACTGTGGCACCCTGGCAATCACCATGGGACACCATGGTGGGCAAGCTCTGGGCATCTGTTTGGGAAGCTGGCCTCCTGCCCACCACCCTCTGTCCCAGACACCACTGATTCCATGACCTGGGCAATCCACTCCACCCCAATCTGTACCTCTGTTTACTTCATTGTAAAAATAGGAATCTACCTCACAAACTAGAAACCTACCTTTAAAAATTGTTGTCTGACCCTTCTCCAAGTAAAACTCCTTCTGCAATGTAAATCAGGTGCCCTACTCAGCCTCCAGGGTTCACACAGCCTCCCACCCCCTAGCACCTGCTGGCTTTCTGAGCTCTATCTCCTGTTCACACAGGCCACTCTGAGCCCCAGCCCTCCTGAATGGCCTCAGCTGCTCAGACACACCATGCTGTCTCCCATGTGCCCCACAAATACTGTCTCTCTGTCCAAATCCCCCTATACCATCCTTTTCCTGACTAGTCCCTTCTCTGTTGCAGCCTGCACTGATAAGACGCTTCCAGAAGCTCAGCAGAACCTCACTCCCACAAGTGTGTACAACCTTTTAAAGGCTTTCTGCTCTGAACCCCCTGCCCTTTAGCTACTCAACAGCTTCAACCCACCAGCCTGTGAGCTGCCGAAGAGCAGAAACCAGACACACACACCCCACCCTGGCTCACCACCATCATCCTCTAGCACATACCTGACCCAGAGGAGGCAGTTAATAAGTATGTGTTTACTAAAAGAATGAATGCTTGCACAGAGTTTAGCACAACCCCAAGCACTTGAAAGGCACAAGATAAACTCACATCTACCAAGGGAGACGCGTACTACGGTTAAGTGTCCCTCCCATGGAGCAAGGCTCCCCGCATTTGACTTCCAGCAGGGAGGCTTAGTAACTGTGTGAGCCCGGGTAGGAACCTCAGTTTCCTTATCTATAAATAAGAATCCTAATAACAAGAACCTGATAGAGTTGTCATGTGAGCTATTAAAAAGCTGTTTAAAAAAAGAATGCCTGGTACATGGTAACCCCCACCACTATTATTATCATCAAAATAATTATTATGCCAGAGATGGTTGAAATGAGGCCCGGAGCAGGCCAGGCTCCCGAGTCTCAGAAGTCCGGGTTTTCGCCTGTGTCACTTCCTCTGGTGTCCACTCTGGCCACCCTCTCCCTGGTCAACAATGCCACTTATCCAAAGTGTGTCCTCCTGCAGCTCGTCAGCCCTCCTTCCCATCCACCTGTGGTCACAGACGTACTTGCCTGATTGATAAAGTCCCTATCTGGTCATTTACGATCTGGCTGCTGAAGAGGCAGCTCCTGCCAGCTCGAAAAGCAATTAATCTGCAAACAAGCTGGGCAACAGCAGGCCTGGGCATTGCAGTCTCGGGCCGAGGCCGCTCCGGAGAGCAGATAAGACTGCAGTCGTCTATTTATTGTACATTTTAATTAAGTGCTTGTTAACGACAGTTATTTTAACCGTCATAAAATCACTGTTGTAATGCATTTTGTTGGAGGGAGAATGGAAGGGCCCCAGGACTTTATGAGAGCAACCACAGATTGCCTTCACTTTAAATCAAAGAATAAATTCTGAAGAGGAGGGACGGTGCTGTGGTCCAGGCCCAGACGCTAATGGTTATTTAATGCGCTCATCAGTGTTTGTAAGTCCTGAGCATACGGCATGGACACAACAGCCTCCAAACCCTCTTTAACACTTATTTGAGATGACAGGAAAAATGAAACCGTTTGTGCTTTCAATGGAAAAGCAATCATTGGTACATTATATTCGCCTTGCCCTATCATGCTAATGCGTGGTAAAAATGTCACCAAATGTATTTAAGGACCTGATGGACTGTTAACGTTGTATTCCTGGTACTGGACTGATTAATAAAAATCTTCAATTTGTATGTAAATGCAGCGAGGCCTCATATCATCCGCATACCTGCACCCAGAGAAAATAATAAACTGAAGTTTAATGCAGCAATTATCAGCATTTATGGAACTCTTAAACTGGTAGCGGCCCTGGAAGCAGGCATGAAGGGAGATGCAGGGATGGGCAAAAATGTCCTTGAAGGATGTGTGGGCTGCCCCCATGGGCCAGAGCTTGCTAAGCAGGCTGCATCACATGGTGGGACTCTGAGCTCATCCAGGGGGCTAGTCGGACGGATGCCGCGATTGTGGAGGGTGAGTTGGAGCTGCCGCCAAACAGATGATACAGGCAGTGCGGCACTCTGCTAACACCACTCCTTCGCACAGTGGGCATCTGCTGCCACTGTCCCTGCTCTGATTTGGAGGAGCCCCGCTGGGATGGCACCACTACCTGCTGGGCCAAGGGGACTCACTATGCCGGTCACTGTGTGCCTGTAGGGACTCCATATATATAATAAATGGGAAGAAGTAACAGAGCTTTATTAAATGATTCCATTTTTATAATATAAAAGTCGTTATCTTTGTTAAAGCATGGCAGAATGCTCGACAAACTGTTAAGAATTATGGCTGGTACTCCAGGAATCTGATGTCTGAAACAACTATCATTTCCTATGATCTAAGTGTTTTTGGTATCAACTTGTTTATAATCCTGAAGAATTCCTTCTATAATAAGAAGAAAAATAATTTAAGTCTCCTGGGCCAACATTATGACTCAGGAAGCCTGGTGAAGGAGGGGAGAGCCTAGTAGGTGGGTAATGGTTGTGTGCCCTGAGTGAGTAGCTGGGGATTGGTCTCACTGGCCCCGCTGAGGGAGCTTGAGGGCACATGTCAGAGCATCCCATGAACAGCGGGTAAACTGGGACCTTTCTTTACCACCTTCTAGCACTCAGTGACTGAGGGCAGTTCCTGGAGGTTTCTGTGGCTCTGTGTCACCTGGAGACTAAGCATGCTCCTCTCAGGAAGAACCCTCAGGCCGAGCATGTGAGTGCTGAGTAGAAAGCCATTGTCCACAGATTATCCAAAGAGGCTGTGTGTGACCTCTGAACTAGACACTGGGGACATGTATGGGAAACCAACTGCTTTTGCTACAGAATGTTTCTGCATTCAACTATGCTCCATGCAGGTGTGTAAAGTATTTATATACAATATAGTAGAGTGTACATAAAATAGTATATACAGTATGAGTGTATAGGATTTACATAGACTAGGTATAGTATTACTAAATATATAATGTGTATACATAATCATTCATACACAATCACACAAACAGACACCAAGTGATCTCTCAGTATCCCTGAGGACTGGTTCCGGGATTTCACAGAGATACCAAAACCCATGGATGCTCTAGTCCTCTATATAGGATAGCATAGTATTTGCATTAGAATCTAAACAATGACAACAAAAACTTCTCAACATAAACCAGTATGGTGGCACATGCCTGTAATCCCATCCCTCTGGAGGACAAGGCAAAAAAAATATATAAGTCAGAGACCAACCTGGGAAAATTCAGTGACTTAGCAAGACCCTGTCTCAAAATAAAAAAATAACAAAAGGGCTGAGTGTTGTAGCTCACTATAAAGGCCCTGGGTTCAATCTCCAAACTGAAAGTTGTTAGAGCAAAAATCTATACATGTTCAGTACAAGCACATATTTTTCCAAATATTTTGAATCCATAAATATTGAACCCATGAATAGGAAGGCCGACTGTAAAGTCAGACATTTCAACTAGACTAGAAACTTCTCTCTTCCTTTTCAAATAAGAAGGCAATTTGTAAAAATCCTTTCTCTCAACTCTCAATAATATACGGGATTCCAAAACAAACATAATTTAATATCATTTAAAAACCCAGTGGCCAGATTTGGGCAACTGCTACAGTCCAGATACTTCAAGTCCATGGCGGAGTCTGATTGCAGAGCCAGCCATGAGGGTCCTGCTTTCAGCAGTGACTGTGGTGTTGGTCATGGCCTTGCCTGTGGATGTCATCTGCCCTTCAGGCTGGGGTTGTGTTGTGGGGCCTGGGTAGAGCAGAAGCACTCCAAATCAGAGCGCCAATTTGAAGTATTTGCCAGACATGGCTTCCAAAGTCCCAGAAAGAAGCACGGGGGTAATTCCAGCCCTGGATGAATTGTCTCACACCTTACTAGTTGTGAATTCTGAGGTCCCTGTCCTTTTCAGAGCCTTGGGCCTCAAAAGATCCACATGGGGACCTGCCATCCCCACCCTGCGTGCTCCAGCCATGGAGCAGCTCCATACAGGTTTGACAGGCTTCTTTCAGTCACTGGGATGGCTTCATCTTTGATGCCAGCATATCCTCTTGGAGCACTCTGAGGCTTTTCTGACACTTCCGGGGACCTCAGGCTGGAGGAATCCCTCAGCATTCACCCCAGGAGTACTCAGAGGTAACACCTATAAGACCACCATCACCCAGCAGGATAGGCAGCAAACGGGAAGATGCAGCACCTCCTCCCCCAGCTCACGGGACCCAGACCCTGCCTGGCTTCTCCCACCTTGCTTGTTTCACCAGCTTGTCCCCCTCCACACCCTGGTTCCATCCTGTGCACCTGATCCCCATGATTTCCCAAAGCAACTATCTACACATCTGGCATTGCCATAGGATCTTCTTGGGGAGGGAGGGGTGCAGGCTAAGACAGAAATCATGAGTTCCCAAAAGGCCTAGAAGCTTGAGCTGGACTTTTAAATAAGAAATAGAAATAGCTTGGCAGAGAGAAATGGGACAAGGAATCCTAGAAAGACAAGTAGAAAAATGAAGCCAGAAGAGAATGAGAGAGGGGCAGTAAAGAAAAAAAGCCAATTTTCCAGTTAGCTCCCCTCTGTTTTAAAGTTCCAGATTGCAGCCACTTTCTTAGATTTCTAATCAAGCCTGCTCAGCCACTCCGAGGAAGCGATTTCTGCTAACGCAAGGTCTCCTACCTGCTGGCCTGGGGAAAATCTCACAACTTCTACTACGAGCATTTCAACAAGTATTAGTGAATCAGCCACAAAATGAAAAAAAACACCCACTTGTCACTGTAGCATCTTCTCCACCTGACATAAATGTTCTGCTCACCTTGGGATGCTCTATGAACCAGGCCAAGCCATTCTTCAAGCTTTGAGACATAGGAGGATGGAGTCAGGTGTCCCCAGCAATGCCCTCCCACCCACATAGACAAATGGGGCAGAAGCACGAGATGTCCCCTTTGCAGAGGAACAACATCAGATGATAATAAAATCAGATTCTTCCCTAATGTTTTCAGAACGGATGGATTTTAAAGGTCTCTGGGTGGCCTGAGCCACATTCTCTGGACTCCACACCTTCACCTCACCTTTCCCTTCCAAGCAGAGAGAGGAGGCCCGGGCCACATTCACCCAGCAGGAGATCCGATCCGTCAGTGACACCATCACAGCAGTACAAGGTCAGAGCATAGCCAGAGACGGCTGCTGACCAGCAACTACTGTCCTCAGAATAGCAGAGGGACACAGGGAAACTGAGTCCAGTCACCACTCATTCTTGGGGTAGAATGGGGAACTGTCTTCCAATACTTTTTATAGATGCTACAGTACACATTCCACACAGTTTGCCATCTTAAATATGTTTGTTTGATTGTTTTGTTTTATCAGTACTGAGGATTGAACATAGGGTCTTCATAATGAGCTTCATCCCAAGCCTTTTTTTTTTTTCTTTTTCTTTTTCTTTGTTTTTTATTTTGAGACAGGATCTGGGCTCACACTTGTGATCCCCCTGCCTCAGCCTTCCACAGTTCTGGCATTACAGGTATACATAACCACACCTGGCTTAAGCATATTTTCAGTGTACAGTTCAGCATCAAGTATTCACATTGCCATACAACCACCATCACCACCCATCTCCAGAAATTCCTTCCATATTGCAAAACTGAAACTCTGTACCGACAACACAACTCTTCCCATCCTCTTTCAAGTGCCTGGTAACTACTACTCTGCATCTATGATTGGACTGAGTACTCAACATACCTCATATGAGTGGAATCATACCGTGTGTCTCCTTCTGTGTCTGGCTTATGCCACTTAGCATCCACCTGGCAGCATCTGATGGGATTTCGTTCCTTTCTGGCTGCACAGTATCCCATTGTACAGCTAGGTCCCTTCTCAGCTGGTTTATCTATTCATCTGTGGACAGACCCTTGTGGTGCTTCCCTCTTTGGGCTATCCTGAATAATGCTGCTACGAACACAGACAGGAAACTCTCTCTACAAGATTTCACACTCAGTTTTGGGAACAGAGGAAGGGAACACTTTTGTAACTTCAAGTGGTTCCATAGCAAGCCTGAGGAAAGGAGGCAAGAGGGTAGTTGCAGACATAGACTTTGTAAATACAACTGGTTTCAAATCCTGATTCTTCCTCTTACTTTACATAGACTGATTAGCATGTGTTGGGCATTTGCCATATTCAGATGGTCTTGTGACTTCTATGTAAGCTAACATGGTATGCTATTAAATTAGTTAATCCTCACCAAAACTTGATAAGGTAGGTACTATTACTAATCCTACTTTACAGAGATGTTTAAGCAATTGACATGGAGTCAAATAAGTGATAGACCCAAGATCTGAATTCAGACAGACTACTTCCAGAGCCCATATAATGATACTGATAATCACAATAACAGTAAATCAGAAGGAAGATGAGGAAACAACTCCTTATTAATAGTGTTTAACACAAATCAAACCCTGTTTGTTGTGGCATCTAAATGAAATAACTCCTTAAAGTAGCACAGCTCACAGTAGCTAAGCCTTGGAAGTAGCCTGTATATCCATCGCAGATGAAGGGATGAAGAACATGGAGTATTTATACACAGTGAAGTACTACTCTGCCATAAAGAGGAATACACTTGAGTCACTTGTAGGAAATTTGCACCTTGAGACCATAAGGCTAAGGGAAATAAATTGAACACACAGCTTAAATATCACATCTTTCTCTTATATGAGAAAGCTCAAGGTATAAATACTTTTAAAAATAAAAGACAATAGGCAACAGGGAGATATGTCTTTTGCAAATGGGAAGGGGACCCACAGACAGAAAGGGAGAGGCAGGGAGGGGAAGAAGAATAAAAAGAATTAAGATATGTTCAATACACCTATCAACTCCCTGAAAAGAATGTAAGCATTATGTACCGTAAACAAGTACTAATCAGCAATAAAAAGATGTTTCAAACCCCAGCTGCTCTCTGAGGTGAGAATGCTGTATTCCCTCAGGTTACCCCTGTGGAAACTGAATTTCCAAATAGCTCCACGAGGTGTTCACGGCCACATGGTAAGCGAGAGGAGGACCCAGGCTCCCGCCAGACCCTCCTCAGTCAAGTCCCAAATGCTGAACCCTGTGTGAATCCCTCGGCAAAGAATGAGGAAGGGCGTGGAGGCAAAGCACTTTCAAGTTCTCCAGTCCTCCTAGTGGCTTTGGCCAGAGCAGAAATTCCAAGGACATCTGGCAGAGAGGCCATAAAGTCTGACATGTGGAAAGGAGGAAGAGGAAACGTCACGCAGGCTGGAGATGAGGCGCAGACTCAGGGGCACAGGACAGCAGCCGGATGTGGAGGAGAAGAAGGGAAGGGGCTGAAGAAGGGGCTCTCTGGAGTACAAATTCCACAGCATTAAAGTGATCTGAGTTTCACAAGTAAAGACAAGAAGCCTCTTAAAATTATATATAGTTGTTAGTTTGAACTCTGTTTCTCTAAATACAGTACAGAAGTAAGATGGGCCACGTAGGGTCCCAGCTAACATTTGGGCTAAACCAGCTAAAGAATAAGCGATTTTGTGCACTATGTGCCAGGCATTATATTTATGGTAATAACTGGAACAGAGATGTCCTTTCTCTCTCTGGGGTCCCCCTTACCAAGCGAGAAGCCCAGCAGAGCAGCTGGCTTAAATCAAAGAATGGGGTCAGCTAGAGATGCTCGGGGTTCTGCAAATATGACAGTTTTCATTTCTCCTGTCCCAAGCCATGTGAGGGAATAGCCAGCCAAGTCCAAACCCTGCTTGGTGTGGGTCCTCCAGGCCTCTGCTCTGCCCTCTGCATCCGGGCTACCTGATCCCCTCCCCTGCCCTGCAACGCCCCCTGCTCCCAGCATCCTCCACAGTGCTGCTCCAATCCCATTGGACCCTCCACCCTGGCTCTGGGGCTGAGAAGCCCTTTCCTCCCTCAGCCCCTCCCATGGCCCATGTGAGACCTCTGAGCTCCAAGTTACTGACACAGAGAAGATCAATTCTTCTGATTGATCCTTAGTCATAGCATATATGGCACATGCACACTCACACATACAGCCATAATACATTATTACTGACATGACTTAACACCTATTTTTCCCATTCAGCTATGACAGCACATTTTCCTGAGGACCCACTCATGTGGCCTCTGCCTGGAACCCAGACTGCCAGAGGCCTGCGAGACAGATGAGTCCCCTCCAACCCCCAGTCCCTTTGTCCCCACCTCACTATACCCACAATTCTGCCCAATCACAGTCAACATTTATCTACTGATCACAGCATAGAGCCTGACTCTTGCCTTTGGGCGACTTCATAACCTAGCTGGAGAGATAGAATTAGAAATATTTAATCAAACATTAACCTTCAAATATTTTACTAGATGGATTTGTTGGGTCTTTAAGAAATAAACACTCAACTCAATGTTACTCGGGCAAATGAGGACACTGGATGAATTTCAAGCATGGCTACATCCAGGACCTCCAGTGAGGTCCAAGAATGTCATCAAGTTTCATTCCCTCCCGCTCCCATCCTCCCCTAGCACCTCAGTTCTGCCTTTCTCTGTGCTCGTACCCAGCTGAACCTTCTTTTTGTGGGAAGATCGCCACTCTCAGCTCCACCCTGCATCCCACCAGTTCAGCTGCTTGACACAGGAAGAAACTTCCTTTTCTCAATGGTTTTAAGGTAAAACACAGCAATAGCAATAGAATGCGGTGTCCTGTGACTAATTTGAGTCTTCTGCTCAATTTGGAATCCATTAATATCAACATGTCTTGTGGCGAAAACCACACTTCTTAGCACAGCCTGGGCCACATCTTCCTCCTTGGAGCCAAGAAAGATCTGTGCCATCCCAAAACAAAGCCTGAGGTTGGAAAGACCTCTTGGAAGTGGGGAAGGTCCTGGGGATGCAGACCACACATGTCCACTACAGTGGGCATCAGCACCCCAGCCTTACACATGCCACCCATCCTCATTGTTGCCCCCACATATTATAGTGTTTGATGCTGCACAAAAACAGGAGTACAGGTGTTGTTAGCCCTGTTTAATGGGTACAGAAGCTGGGTCTCCAAGAAGCAGAGTGACTTAGTTAAAGTCTCCAAGTAAATTGTCGCTCATACTCTAAAAGTTCATTCAATGTTCAACTCAGAAGCCAGGTAGGCAGGCCAATGGCTTCTGGGACTGGGTAGCAGATCCAAATTGCTAAGGTAGTGTCCCAGTTTGGGTTCCCAAAAAAGCAAACCCTGCAAAAAGAACCTAGGTGCAAGGACTTTACTGAAGCAAAACAGGGGGATGTCCCAGGAACCATAAATGAGGCATGCCGGAGACAGCCTGGTGAACAAGTCCCTGGATTTGATGGCATCTCAACTCTTAGCAGCATCTCCCTGGGCCTCAGCTGGACTTGATGCAAGAGCTGATCATCAAAGCGCAACAGTGAGGACCCAGAGTCATAGCCTGCTGACCTGACCCAGGTCACCAGCCTATCCACCTTCCCAAAGCTACCTTGGCCAGGCCTGCCTGTGCTGAAGGCTTCAACTTCCCTCCTGGGGATCTTACGGTGCAAGGGCCCAGCACTTCCTTCTTTCCTTGTAGCCTGGACAACAAAGAGAGACCTGTTGTCATTAGTCTACCTCCAGGGAAGTTGACCACAGGATTTAGAAGCCACATCCAAAATGACTGCTCTATGTGGATCTCAATTTGCTGTCACCAAAGCTTTGGCGCCAGGTTCCAAACCTGTGGGATGCAGAGAAATGAAGGGGGAGGGGAGCCCAGGGGAAATGAGGACACTCTCCTTACATGGCTACTAGGAGGGGCTGTGATGCAGTTTCTTCATCCCTTCCCCATGAAGGGACAGAGAATTCTTTCACCCCCCACAACAACCCATCAGAACTGACTGCATGATTCTTGTGGCCCACAGTTCTCTCGGTTCAAAAGTGATTAAGACTTTTAAGACAGCAATAGCAGAGCCTTGAGGGGTATTCCTAGGAAGGTGCACTCCGAGGCTGCCCCCACTCTGTAGGTATTTCTCTTTTCATTTTAAAGAGAATGTTTAAAAAAGAACAATAGCAAAGTACCAGCAACAGAGACAAAAACAAAACAAAGCAAAAACTGTAAGAATGATGCAGGGTTTCAGAGCAAAACGATAGGGATTAACAGTGGTTGTTCTATTACATATTTTTATTTTCACTGAAGTTGGTCAGATTACCAGATATAAGAATGCAAGATTAATCAAACCATTAAAGAGAATAAAAAATAAAAACAAACAAATTATAAACGATGCAGAGTTTCACCAAACAAAATGATGGGAATTCAGCAATGGTTGTTATGTTCCATATTGTTGTCTTCAAATTAGTTGTTCAAATTCCCAAACCTAAGCATTAAGATTGGTCAAAAAATAGATAAATAAAGCATTAACTGTTCCTTCCAATAAACCATTAGACATCGACAGTACAGTCATCCATACATATATTTTCCCTTCCTTCTTTCTTTCCTTTTCTCCTTTCCCTAGTCCTAGTTGTTTCCTCTTTTGAGCAATTTCTTTCCCTTTCCCGACTTCTATTGTACGTTGTGGGTTCCACTTACTCCTCCATGTTCTTACACTAGAGAGACAACACTGCAACCTGCAAACAGCTTTCCATCCGCAGCTTCCACTCCTGACTTCCTCCCCAAGCACTCATTTTCCCATTACCCTGTTACAGTTTTTCTTTCTTTCTTACCATCATGCTCTGAAAGTAATCTTTTAAATATGATCATGTCCATGTGTGTATCTGTGTCCCTTCCAATGAATGTAAGCTCATGGAGGGCAGGGTCTGGCTGGCCTTGTATGCTACTATGTTGCTCAGGGCCGAGAGCATGGCTGGCCACACGTAGTGCTCCATGGTGTTTGGCAGATGAGCCACTGGATCACACATTGTGGATGTGGAGGCTCTTCAGAGATGTGTGCCGTGCTCCCACCTCCTGGGGTAAAAGATGGGCCTTGGGCTCACTGTTTTGGCTAAGTCGTTTGCTTACCGCTTTTATCAATGACATAAAGAAACCTGAATGGTCTGCCCTTTCAGCTCTCTTCTCAGGAACAGGCTATCCTGCCAAAACTAAAAGAAGGTGGGATGCTTAACAAACCCCATTAAGAAGCCCATGGCTTCCCCTGATGAATCTATCTCCTACCAGGTCCAAATATCATGTGAAATTTCCCAGTTGATGGCCAGAAAGAAAATCACTTACCAAACGCCCACCCCCCAACACCACTACTCAATATCCAGGCAAAAAGTTGCCAAACCGTCAGTATTTGTTGATGCTGAACATTTGCATTCCCTCTAACCCCACGGTTCCCTTCCCAGGGACCCCAGAAATGCAGGCAGATGTCCGCAGGAAGGCACACACCAGGATGTTCCTGGCAGCACTCTTCACGAAAACTCCCCAAGTGCCCAACGAGGGTGAAATCGCTGGCTGAGCTCTAAGTGGACCACTCTGTGCTCATGACAGCAGCACTCTACAGTACATGCAGCAGCAGAGATGTCACAGATGTCGTGTTGGGCAAAGGAAGGCAGAAATGAATGAACACATCCCACAGGGTTCCATTTGCAGAATGTACAGAGATAGGCAGGCTTGTCTCCTCTGTTGGGAGCTAAACCTGGACTCCCCTCGCAGGTGCAGGAATGACTAGAAAGAGACACCAGGACTTCTTCAGGGCTGTCACCTCCTGCTTCTGGGTCTGCAGTGTGCTCATATGAGCAGTCTCACTTTGTGGAAACATGTGGCTTCTACACTTGTAATATACGCAGTTTGTATGCTGGCGATGGTATTCTTCATAAGAAGTTAGTAATTCTGCTGAAAAAGAAAAAGCCTGAATGCCAAGCAAAGCATGAGTTGTAAGTATTAGCAGAGCACAATGGTTTGTAGTAAGGGGATTCTAAAGCTGGTTTCCTGAGTATGAATCCCGTCCTCTCGTTTCCTTGCTGTGTGACTTCAGCAAATGATTTAATCTTTCTGTGCCTTAGTTTTCTTCATCTGTGAAATGGAGGAAACGGTAGTCCCTACCCCCTAAACTGGTTTAAGGATTTAAATTAAGTAATATTTATAAAGGATTTAAGACCACATCTGTCACATACTGTTATACACCTATTGGCTTTGTAGATAGACATATAACAGTGGAGGCAGTGCAACTCCATACAGCCTAAGGACAGGAAAGATGCCTTTAAAATCTGTTAAACACACATCTATGCATCTAAGCACTTAATTAGGTTTTCAGCACTTTATGTGTACCAAGTCATCTAATGCTCTAGATGCCATTTTACAGATGGATAAACAGAGGTACAAAAAGGCCATTTCACCTCCTCAAGTCCCCCCAGAGAGTAAGAAGCCAAGCTGGGATTTGAGCACATACTCAGACAGGCCAGCTCATGATGGAACTTGGACTACAGCCCACACCCATGTCCAGGTTGCATGTGGAAGACACAGGGGGAGAAATAAAAGATGCTCACTGGTACCAGCTGAGCCACTAAAACAATGCTGCAAACCAAGAGGTGGGCTTGTGTTACAGAGACACACAAGCTACTACAGCAGTGTCCTGGTGAGAAGGAGCCAAGCCCGCAGATCTGGGAAGGGGTGGGGAAGCTGTCCAGGGAAGATTTCCCTTACAAGAGGAAATCCCCGAAAGCAGATGGCATGGGTCTCTATGAACATTCCAAAATCTTGGATTTGGTTTTTTTCTGTCTTCTTTCTCCTTAAAGCTACAAAGATCCAGGGCGAGGGAGGGAGGTCAGAACCCACACATTTCCCAGCATGGCAGCCTGTGCCCCACCGAGCAACTTGACTTGTCTACTGCTTCTAAACAGCTGGAAAAATGTCAAACTGTCATCAGTGATTAAAGTGGGATTTTCCAAAGGTTTCAAAAATATTTCAGAATTCAAGGCCTCATGCCTCTTGCAAAAAATAAATCCAAGAACATTCCCTTCCCTGGACATATCATGGGACCCAGTTTTCCTCTCAGGGTTTGATGGCATAAGCCAGACTTGGAGTGGCTGTGGTTTTATTTGCAGCCTCCAGCAGGTCTCTTTAGATGCTTCTACCCAACCAAGCAGCACATGCCAAGGCCCTGTGCTCCACCAGAGCATCCATCACTTTGTAATGCAATGATGGTGGGCCCTTCTGCCACCTAACAGCACATGAGCTCTTGAGGAGCTGGCCTTTGTAGGATCTTCCTGTGTATGCAGGACTGTCTGATGGGTCCTGGGCAAAAAGAAAATCTGGAGTCCCTTTCCAACACCTATTTAAAAATTTTGAGATGGTGACCACAGAGCATTCATCTAAGTGTGGAATACTCTCAAGCAGGGGGCCCTGTGCACAGCCATCACCCACAAACCAGCCTGGTCTGTATGCACAGGACCTGTACTAGAGCCTGGAGCCCAGGGGCTGCTCAGTCTACACACTGAATGTGTGTCCTGCCATTAGCATGATCTTTCCTGAGCAGATTCTTTGGGTCCCTAAACTAGGATCATCTTTCTAACATTTGCAAACCCTTAGTAACTATGAGGCATTATTCTAACACTTTATGTATTGGCTCATCCCCACTAATGAGTTATGAGTGGAACTGTCATCACAGAGGAGTAAACTGAGGCACAGAGAACCACATCATTTGCTTAACATCACACAGTTGGTGAGAAGTGGGGCTGGATTTCAACCCAGAAAGTCTGGCTTCAGGCACTGCTGCTGAGTTAAGATTAGCGATACTTACACAGTCAGACTCTATTGGATTTGCATCTCATTCCTGTTGCATCCTCCTCCCTTGCCTGGCCCCAGCATACAGCTGACATCCAGCACACTGATCACCTATTCTGGACCAGGACAGAAGTCTTGTTCTGGAAAGCAGTCATTTTCCTCCTTCACTCACATGCCAAGCCTAAGTGGAAGGGCAGCTAGCATTCATAAGAACTATGGGACTTATCCTGGGTGTTATGCAAATACTGAATCAGTGGCACAGCCTGGGAATCATCAGAGTAGAACTCAGAAATTTAGGTGCCCCCTGCTGCCACACTTAACTCATTTGGTTGCTGAGTGCAGGGAGGATGGGAGGACATTTGGAGCCCTCAGATAGGAAGGTGGGACAGAAAAACTCAATCAACAGTGCATGGACAGAGGAGGCAAAAGTTCTCCTACTGTCTGTTCAGCTTCCATTGTTTCCATTACAGAGTTCTCCATTGTTTTCCTATGAGTGTCTTGATAATTCCAAGCTCCAATCTCATTTAAATCCACAAATATTTGGCACATCTACAGCATGCCACAGACAAAGAAAATGTTGGAGGGGACAACATAAAGGAACAAATGCAGCTTCTGAATACTATCAAGGTTATGTCAGCATAAAATAGGTGCTCAGTTAATACCCCTTAAATTGACCTAAAGTGAAATGAACAGCCCCACCGCAAGACATGCAAGCCTAGGGAGCTCATTGTTCTAGAAACGAAAGCCATCATGTTAGTTACATATTGCTAGGTAGAATTTATTTCAAAACTTGGCAACTTAAGGCAGGTATGGGCAAAGTTTTTCCTTAAAAGGCTAGATAGTAAATATTTTAGGCTTGTGGGCCATTTAGTTTTCTACTAATCAGCTACTGTTTTTATAGCACAAAAGCAGCTGTGTACACTATGTACAATAATGTGCATTACTAGATTCCAGTGCAAGTCTGGGGATATAGCTCAGTGGCAGGAGCACCTGCCTGACAAGCACAAGATCCTGAGTTCAATTCCCAGTACAAAAAAAAAAAAAAAAAAGAAAGAAAGAAAAGAGACTAGATTCCAATACAATTTTATTTACAAATCTTATGGATAGAGGTTTGCCAGCCCCTGCCTTTGAACAACAAATCCTTACCATTTCAAGTTTCTGTGACTCAGGAATCCAAGGGCAGCTTAGCTGATGCCTCTGGCCTAGTGGTTCTCATGAACCGCTGCTGCAATCAGTAGACAGCCAAGCATTAGTCACCTAAAGACAGAGGTGAGACTGGAATGTCTCCTCTCCCAACCTCACCCACCTGGTCCCTGTTCTTTGCCATGTGGTCCTCTCTCTGCTGCCTGAGTATCCTCATGACAAGTAGCTACTCATCCAAGAATAGACAGCTAAACACAGCATGTCAAGAAGGAAGTCACAGTCTTTTTATAACCTAACATCAGCAGTGGCATCTCATTGTTTCAATAGAAACAAACTACGAATTCAAAGGAAGGCAACTCCACAAGAACATGGCCAGCAGGCGCTGAAATCACTGGGCCCTCATGGAGGCTGACTACTGCAGTGATTCATCTTGTTCATTCTGCAAGCATTTTTTATGCACCTATTGTATACCAGACCTATGGCTAAGCAGTGAGGATACAGTGACAAGATTCACACTGTTTCTGCCCTCCTAGCACTGTCAGCCTAATTTTTTTTTCATTGACACTTTGTGATAAAATGGAGAAAGAAAACAGTATCAAAAAAATAAAAAAGTAGTATCTTTGTATAGTTAAAAATATTCCAAGAATCATAAATGCATAGCTCAACCAACAGCCCCTATAATAAAGAATTTTTAAAACCCAAATGTCTACTACAGCCAGGCAAGCAGCATGAAAAAGTGAAGACTTTCTCTTCAGACAGCAAATGTGGTCAGTGGAGAGCATGTGGGTCTCGCCTCAGGGGAGCTTCTGACCCATTCAAGCCCAGGCTTGTGTGAGCTTCCCAGAAGTGGGTTCAGGGCTTCCAGATTTGACTTTTCAAGCAAAACTTTAAGTTGAAAGTTTAAACCTGGCCATATAGCCCCGCGGAAGAGTGGTTGCCCAGCCTGGATTTGATCCCCAGTTCTGGGAGGAAAGAAAGGGAGACATGGAAGGAAAGGGACAACTGTGATAGATTGTGTCACCAGTTAATGCTCTCAGCCCTTTCTTCAATAGTGGGTCCTGCCTGCAAAGGCCTATGTGCAAGTGGTTTTGTGGGAGAAATGATCTCAGAGAGTGATACCAGATAAAAAAGAACCACTGCTACAGGTACTGAAGGAAGGGGAAACCCTGAGCCACTGGCTCCCTGTCCTTCGGCAAGGGGGGCCACAAAGATACCAGGCCCCTGCAGGTGCTATATGTGTGAGGGCCGGCCAACATCTTGGGCCAATACGGCAGAGAAGCGAGAGGGATGTCCTAGATGACTTTAGGATGGGCCTGCTCAAAATGGCTGGGCTAGGACGAAGGGTGGAAAGGACTCAAGATGGCACACAGGTGGTGGCCCTCAGTGTGCCCCTCCCTGCAGGGAGCAAGGTCTCCTGTGCTGCAGCATCAGGCATGGCCACATGATGTGGGCTTTGACTTCAAGACCCAGTATGCAGCTCACCATGCTCACTCGCCCTTGGTCAGGACATCAGCAACACTCCAGTGGGAAGCCAGCCCGGCTCCTGGAGTAAAGATGGCACAGGGTCCAGCGCTAGTCAACATGCAGCCTGGGTGATGAGCAATCATTAAGACTTGAGCCGGGGGAAAGGCCAGCTAATCTGGGAATGCAACAACTGAAGTTGAGAGGAATTGTAAAACCATGCAACATGATTAGAACATGTGGGTGTTGTCCCCGGAAGGCCTTTATATGACTTTTATCTTAGAAAAGCAAAGGTCTAGTTTAATAAAGGAACAAACATGGCCTGGAAGTTCACTTTGCAACCTGTGGAGTTGGTATCTCTCCTGCATACTAGAAGCCAAGGGCTCAGTACCAGTGATCAGCAGACAAGAATGCTGTGGAGCTCAACCTAGTCTCAAGTCCTTCCCACTGAAGAGCTCAGGGAAAAGGTGAAATGGACACAGCAGAACACAAGGGCCTGCATTCTGTCTCCACTCGCGGCCTCAGGGAACACACACGGTTGGAATGCAGGAAGGAGGCATCAGGCTAAAGGGCAGAATTTCATCACTTACCTTTGTTCTTGAGAAGGGACAATGTACTCATATGCTCATATGATACACTTACCACTTGTAAGTTCACCAAGGTTTCCCAGATTAGCTCTCCAGGTCCAGTGACATCACCAAGTAAATATCAATATGCAGTCTGAGTACAGACAAACCAAACACTTGAAGCTCAGTGTCTACCAGATGGCCTTTGCACTTGCTGGTTTTTTCTTTTAGAAAAACACTATGCAAAATAGATATAATGTGGGCCACAAATGTAGTTTTAAACTTTCTAATAATCACATTTAAAAAGGTAAAAAGGAAGAGGTAAAAAGAATGCATGTGTGTGTGTGTGTGTATGTGTGTGTGTGTGTGTGTGTGTGAGATACACCAGCAGCCCAACTAGCTTTAGCAATATATTTTAATTAACCCAATATATCTAAAGTATGATCATCTCAACATGCAACTTATAGTTAAAAGCTAATAAGCCTTTCAAATCTGGTATATATTTTTCATTTGTAGCAAATCTCCATTTACCACATTGCAAGGACCCCAGGGCCACATGTGGCTGGTGGCTGCTGCACTGCACAAAGCAACCCTGAGATATGCTTCCTCCAGGTGACATGGCTCGGTCCCTCTAAGCTACCATGTCCCCTCCTTACAAACCAGCTTCTCTGTTGTAACAACTAAAAGCCACAGTTCTCCTACTTACTATCACATTGCCTGTGGTATCAGCTTCCCAGATAATCTGCTGTCACAAACTACCACACAGTAGGTAGCTTGAAGCGACAGAAATGTATTCTCTCAGAGTTCTGGAGCTGGAATGTGAAACCAAGATGTCAACAGGACTGTACTCACCTGAAGACAAGCCTTCCTTGCCTCTTGCCAGCTTCTGGTGTTGGTGACCCTCTTCAGCATTCTTTGGCTTGTAGTCACATCCCTCCAGTATCAGCCTCCCTCTTCCCATGACTGTTGTCTCCCCTGTGTTCCTGAGTGTATCTTTTCCTACCAGGACACTATTCATACTGAAATAAGATCTTGTCTTACTGAAGTATGAGATGACAGTCCAGCAAAGGACATCTGCAAAAACGCTATTTCCTAAAAAAATTATATTCTAAGGTTCTGAGTTCAGAATTTGGGGAGGGTGCTATCTCCAGTTTTGTTTTCATTGTTGGCTAAGAGAAAGGGAGTGAGGGAAAAGAGGGAAGAAGCATACTTTTGATTTTAAAATGTTTATTGAGATGGTTAAGCTACCACACATGCCTACAATCCCAGCTATTCAGCAGGCTCACACAGGAAGACCACAAGTTCAAAGCAAGCCTGGACAAATGAGTGAGGCTTTTCTCAAAATAAAAAAACAATAATAATAATAAAATAAAAAGGGCCAGAGAGGTACGTCAACAGTAGAGCACGCCTGGTTCAATCCCAAGTACTGAGGGGAAAAAATGAGAAAATCAGGAAAGACTGGGGATTCTTACTTATTTCAGCTTCCAAACCAGCCTTTCTAGTCTCTCTTTACCCTCCTTCTAGGATTCCTGGGCCACCTGGAAGAAGAGACAGAACTGCTCATTCCCGCGACTGGTGGAAACCTGTCCTCAGCCTTACCCCACCTGGGGAACACAGTCACCAAGAAACCCGGAGAGGCTTGGGGAGAAAAGGCCAGAACGAGGGACTCGGCCCCGGCCAAGCCATTTCCTCCACCCAGGAGGAGCAGTGTGTGCCAGCGTCCATGCTCACAGCTCAGGATGCAAACCAGGGCTGACAAATTCCAGCTTTCCTAGTTCTCAAAAAGACCCTGAGATCTAAACATTTAGAGAGATTGTCAAATAAAATTCAAACAATTTAATCAAAGCAACCCCCCCCCCCCAGTGATGGAGGCCAAAAAAGGAAAAATGAACATTTGGCCAGAGGTTTACCCGTGACTACCTCCTGTGCAGTGCAGTTCCTCCGTGAGTCTCCAAGAATGTGAAACTCTCAGCCTGGCAGATCAGAACAAGGTACAGCTCTGGCCTGGAAACTCAGGCCAATTTTTTTTGCTTGAACCACCCCTGCCAAAATGTATCCGGACACTCACTAGTGGGCTGATGCACCCAGAACATCCGCTTCCCCTATCCAGCTGGGCCCTAGTAGAGATACAGGGTCCTTAACCTCAGTTATATCCCTCCCCCCAGTCCTCTCCAAATATTTGCATAAATGTGAAGATTGAGGGAAGGAGGAATCAGGAAACCTTGATTGCCCTGGAAACCAATTTAAGCACTATTCTTCCGGGATCCCCCTTCCACACTCCCAGAACCACTTCTCTAGACTCTGAAGACCTGATCTTGTTCTCAGAGGGACCACAGTTAAGAATACCAGAGAGGGTTCCGGTCTGGGCCATTCTCTCTAAGCCTCACTTTTCCAATCTCTAAAGTTAGAACTAGGTCACACCCAAGTCTGTGCAAAACTGGCACAAATTAAAGAAAGGTATTTTTCCCCCAGCGTAGCTTTAAATTAAGACACACTATTTGGTGAGCACAGAAAAGGTGACTTCAGGTCTCCTTTAACCCCTGGGCTGCTGGATGCCCTTGTTCAATGGACACCCACACTTGGTCATTTGAATGGCCTCTCCCTTGTGAGCCCATTATGCAAACTGAATGTGATGCCACTTGAAAATGATTGACACAATTTTTAGTAAATAATACTAGTTATTATACATGTTATGTTTTCATCTGAAATTTTTTACAACAGGGAATGTCATGGAAAAATCCTACAGCAGTTCTTGGGGTTCACAAGTGGTTTTTGGAAGTGTGAGGACAGATAAGTAAATTAACTCTGAGTGGTACAAAACATCCTTTTCCTCTGAGGTTCGTTAACACCTCCAGCACTTGCTAATGACACGTACATGCACTTGAACCCCTAACAGTTTTTCCCAGGCAAGCATGAGTATTAACAGTGCTTGGTTTTAGCAGTTTATCCTGCAGAATTTCCTTCTGTGGCAACAGCTGCTTGTCAATTTACAGTCACAGTAGTATACCAAGTTTTCTTTCTAAAAACATGTATTTGAGTTTTCAAAACAACAATTTAAGGTAGATTCTTCAGTCAGTAATAGTAGAGGTAGGAGTAGAAGGCTAGATGTTTGGGAAGTTTGACCTGGGACAGTTCTCAACAGGACTAGATCTTTACATTTTGCTTCAGAAGCAGAAGTTCGGGGCTTCCCTCATCTATTGGTAGGAAGAGAAGAAGGGGATTCGGGCAGATGTTGCCTTGTCCAGAGGTCTTCTGCTCGTTGGTGTCCAGTCAGGGCTCCAGGCTCTTTCACAGTAGCTCCTTGGAAGTCAACTCAGAGTTTGCCCCTGAGTTTCATGGGCCTTCGCCCTCCCTTCCAGGCAGTCTGGGTCGCGTCTTTGAGCCCCTCTAACCTCAACTCTGCAGTGATCCGGGCAACTCTGCCCTTCCCGCGG
This sequence comes from Dinomys branickii, assembly GCA_004027595.1. Taxonomy (NCBI): domain Eukaryota; kingdom Metazoa; phylum Chordata; class Mammalia; order Rodentia; family Dinomyidae; genus Dinomys; species Dinomys branickii. The sequence continues at coordinate 775 of PVLD010013571.1, read as the reverse complement.
AGCCCAGAAGCCAGCAGGCTCCGGACTGCCCAAGGACCTGACTACAACCTTCCCAGGCCGAGCGATACCAATGCGCCCTCCAAGATTAATGAGGAGCCAGCGGGACAGGGTACAAAACGCGGCCGTGTTTGAGCCCGAGAAGTGTCACTGGGAATCGCAAACAATTTATAGCCATTCGGCAACATCGGTCAGGCACTAATTTCCTGGTAGCGCCCCATCTCAGGCCTCTAAACATCAGGGGAGGGGCTAGGAGACGGGTGGGTAGGAGGCCGATGGGTAGGAGGCACTGAGGAACTTGGGCGAGCAAGCGCGGCCGGGGGTTCCCCCAACCAGGCTCTGAAGAGACGAGTGTGATCAGTCTTTGTGAAAAAGCAGGGAAGGCAAGGCAAGTCCGGCTCTAGGCGAGGTCATTTCTTCCCCAGAATCCTCGAGCCTGCGCGTCCTTTGACAGGTGACTTCTGGAGCCCCGTGCCCACTTTGGGGCTGTCTTGGACCCCTACTACCCTCCGCACCCCCCAAACTGCTGCAGGAAATGCAGCATTTCCACGCAACAATGCAAACGTGCTCATTACCATATCCTCAATATGCATGAAGAAAATGCAAGGTGCTGTCCGAGCTCTGGCCTCGGCATCCAATAAGACCACATATTCATCTCCCAAGACAGACGAGGGGGCGGGGAGGCCGATCCACGGGGTGGGGGACAGATCCTGGAAGGGGAAAGATGAGGAAAGCCTGAGAGAGACCAAGGAATCTAGGAAGGAACTTGGAAAGGTTT
>PVLD010013570.1:0-55581 GCA_004027595.1 Dinomys branickii | reverse complement strand
TTTTTGTCTGAGAGATCATTGCAGGTATGTGGCTTATTTCTGCTTTAAGCTCTTTTATGGCCTGTTGGAGTTGTTTCATTTCGGATGCAATCGTTTCATAACTTGCAGGTATGTGGCTTCCTGGTTCCCCTGTATCCTCGCATTCAGAACTTGTTCTGGGTGGGGTTGAGTTCTGAGACTGCGTTTTGTTCCTCTGTTTTCCCATTTTTGGGTATCAGATTCAAAATGTTGAGCTATAATTTCCCCAGGCAGTTCAGTAGGCAAAGGTCTGCTGCAGAGGCTGCTCCAATGACTCCTCTTTGGGAGAATGTCCCTTAAGCTTTCTGCTGAGAGAGCCACTTAAAAGGCTGCTCAGATGCTGCTTTGTGGACCTCGCTATTCCCTACTCCGATACTTGGCTGGGGCGCATAAACAGCTCGCCGCCCCAGGCACCTTGTAGGCAGGGGGTCGCTCAGGTGTTCCTCCGTGGGTGGAGCTCCTCCCCCACTGAAAAATCCCGTCGGGGCGCCCAGCCAGCTCTTCCGTCCCGGGGACAGTGCAGTCAGAAGTGCTGCTCGGATGTCCCTCGCTGGGCGGAGTTTCTCCCTGACTCAAAAAAACCGGTCAGGGTGCCCAATCAACTCACCCTGGGATCATGCAGGCAGGAATGCCGCTCAGATGTATCTCCTTGGGTCAAGCTTCTTCCCGAGTCAGAAATCCTGTTGCGGTGCTCACTCGGCTCACCTGTTCCGAGATCGTGCCGGCAGGAGATCCTGGCACTCCCCGGTGCTTCTCCGCCTCCTTGGCGTTATCGCAGGAGCCGCGGACCGCAGCCACCGCAGTGCCCGCTCTCCGGCTGAGGATGGCGCCGGCTGCAGGGTCAGGGCTCTCAGCAGGATCCCGGTCGGTTGCGCGGATTAGCGCAGTCTGCCTGAGGAGCACGTTCTCCGAGTTTGCTCTGCTCAGCTGCCTCCAAAAATTCCTGGTTGCGGCCGACTGTGACCCGTTCGGGTTTGGGAGATGGGAGGGTCTGTCCCGCCGCAATCGCACTCGGTGGTACGCGGGACTCAGCCAAGCCGTGGCCTGCGCGCAGCACCGTTCGCCTCGGGCGCCAACCCACTAGTTTTTAGTGATAATTGATAACAGTGTGTCTAGACTGGAAAATGCTGGCCAGTTCCAGTTAATTAGGTGGAGTCACTTGAAGTTCATAGAGCTTAAAAAAGTCACTGTCTATTGTTACCCCATTGCCCAAACTTCTTTTGAGTTAAGTTCAACCAGATGGGATCTCCTGAAATGGTTGAAAGGAAATAAAAATATTTTTTGCCCTACTTTTTATTCTGGGAAATTTCAAACTTCAGCAAGGATGAAGAACAACAAAATGAATTTCAGGGTACTAACCACAAAGTTTCGATTATCAATTGGTGACTAATCGTGTTTCATCTGTATCCCAACCTCTTCTATCACCATTATCTTGAAACAAATTCTACGAATAATTTTATTGTGTGTACTTTGTTATGTCTCTGAAAACTAAGGCATCTTCTAAATAGCACAACAATATTTTAAACTTAAAGTATCCTTAATAACATCAAATAAAAATTTAGGGTTTGCGTTATCCATTAAGTTTTGACTCAGAATCCCAAATAAGACGTACACGGAGCAGATCCTAAATGTGGTGTTTTATTTACTTATTTTGCGTGAAGATATGGATACTTTATGAGTCAGTGTGATCATTCTCACTAGTAAAGTACAATAAGAAAAATTCCAGCATCTCTTTGATTAGTAAAGCCGTCGAGTAGTCTTGGAGCAGAACAGGGTGTACAGCATAATTGAGCGTTGCAGTTCAGATCTAGCCCCGCAGTCTCATGTTCAGAGGTGGGGCTTATGTTCAGGGTTTTACACTCAGAGTGTTAGGAGCTGTGACTAGCGCGCTGGCCTTGGGCTGCCCCCCTTTTTGTTTTCTTTCTCCCTCCTCTCCCTCCTTCTCTCTCCTCCCCGTCCCCTTTTTCTCTTGTTCTTTTTCCTTATGGTGTGAGCTCTGTGCCCGCCATAGGCCCGGCAGGCTCGGCCCCTGTGAGCGGCCTGCTTATCTATAGTAAATGGTGCTTTTTTCAGAAGTTAGGGATCTCTCCTAGGCTGGTGTTCTGAATATTCTGCACTTAACCATTCCAGAGATCTTGCCTCTGAACACTCTTCTATTTCTTCACTTATTTGTCCTCAACAGTATGGCCTTGCAATCAGTGTCAGTTCAGTTATGTTCAAACTTTTTTGTTCTGCTGCACTGTTCTAGAAACTTTTTGAGTATTTTGTGGATTTGGCTCTTAGAAAAACTTTAAAAGCGTGCACGGCCGGAATTTTCAGAGGCCACAGCAGCGTGTGCAGCGGCGAGTCCTGGAGCAGGGCTCCTGGCCAACGCTGGAGGGCGGCTTCCCTGCGTGCCTTTCCCAGTCCCAGGATGAGTTCGTTGGCAGGCGCTTGCTCTGCTCATGGAGCTGTATCTCTTACCTCTTGGCAGAGCAGGAGATTTGAGAAGGAGCATGGATCAGGCTTATACTGTTTGATACTTAAATAGAAAAACCTGAGGATGTTTGCTGTGCGTTCAGAGCACATGATTACAGGAGGTTTCTCCTGTCCTCCCCAGGCCCGGCAGCTCATCCTGCAGTACGGCTTAACCCTCAGTGACCTGGATCGACACCCAGAGGTAAGAAAGCGAGGGCGAGAGCCCTTTCTCCTTAGGCGGCTGTCACTTGTTGATGAGTTCCAGATACCTTGGCAGGTCTAGGGGTAAGAGCAGTTCGTCCCACTGACTTTTCCCTGGGACCCTGAATATTAATTCTGCCAGGGTCTTCGGTGGGGAGGATTCCAGTGTCACTTGAGTTGACCCTGAGGGCTCAGCATGAGTGCAGCAAAGGGCAGCAGAGAAGCCCAGTGCTGGTGCCAGTGGGCTGTGAAGTGGATCACTGGCATGCAGAGGAGAGGGCATCTTTGGGGGCATCCATGCACATGTGGAAAGTAAGTCAGTTTCTCACAGGAAAGGCTGTAAACACTGGCAACCTGGGGCAGACCAGAGCAGCCAGAAGTGATGAGGGTGCACGGCGTCACACACCTCCTAGCCAGCGCTTTCTGGCCATCAGGTAGCAGGTGTTGTGTGCAGTGCTCTTCTTGTACTAAGATCTTTAATCACCAATAGCCTGGAGGGTGGGGACCATAACCATCCCATTTTATGGATATAAAAAGGCACAGAGAGGGTGAGTCATTTGCTTAAGGCCGTGCTGTGCTGTAAGTGGCAGAGCCAGAGTTAGAACTGGTGTACCTCTGGCTCGGGGCAGCATTAGAAGAGTTCTGAGGGAAGAGGTGGTTAGAGCTGAGCCGAAAGGTTCTGGGGCAGCAGCAGGAGAGGACCTTCCTGAGAGCTTTGTGGGCATATGTGAGCAGCACCCAGCTTCTGGGGGTGATTTGGACCGAGTGACTGGGATGCCTTGTGTGTAGTGTGCCGAGGGTGGGGATTTGGTGTGGTCTGACCCATGTCACCATGGTGCACAGGGGCCTCAGAGGGATGCTAGGAACCATGGGAAGGGCTTATGGGGCTTCTGTGGGCAGAGCGGGCTGGTCCAGCTGTTCTGTAGCTGTGAGGAGTGTCTGGGCTGAAGGTAGGCACCTGGTCAGGCAGAAAAGGTCTTGGAGCACTGCCCCAGCGCAGCCTGGCCCTAGGGCTAGTGGAGAGCAGGGGAGGAGCAGGGCAAGCTGCAACTCAAGGATGGGAACAGCAGTGCCCTGCACAAAACTTTCTAGGCCACACCAGCCACATCAAGTGACTGCAATGGGAATAGGGTGCGTTTCTTACATACAGTTTTAACATGCGCTCCAGAACTCTCCGTGCCCATATAGAGGACCGTGATGAGAAAGCCGGCTTCCTTGTCTCTGAGTTTTGAAAGATGAATGAATGCATTTGCCCTTGACTATTTTTGGGGCTGGCAGTAGTGCCTCCTACTAGAGGGACAGGGCAAGACGGGCATTTGCTTTGGGAAGTTGCAGTTCACAGTGGGAATGCCCCAGGTAGTTTGTCATTCAGGGCCGTATCCAGTGTGTGTTAACTTCTTTATAGACCCATGGCATCTTCCTGTTCACTTGAAATTGCCCGTGTTGGCCCTCTTGGCGTCAACCTCGGAATTAGTGTTTCTCAGTATTTTCATTACTGCAAGCCCCGCCCCATGGAATTTAACACCACGGACCACAGTTACCTCTGTTTACCTCAGGCCCTTTCCAGGGCCGAGTATCGAGTATCGTAATGTCTGAGGGTTTCTTTGCCCTCACTTCCCTTCTCTGGGAGTGATGCTACCTGCACTGGGAATGCGCACTCTTACAGTTCGGGTCCCAAGCCTTGAGCTCCTGTCCCTGTGACCCTCGTGAAGCACCTAATCTTGGAGCCTCAGGCCCTTGATTGGTTAAGTGGGAAACTGGACCTCGCTAATAGGGCTGCAGAGAACCCCATAAGCTGTGCCTGCACGGCCAGTCTCGGTACAGTGGCCCCACTCAGGACATGCTCAGTGGCTTTGTGTCTTTCCTTTTCCTGATGCAGATTGACCTTGCCATCGATGGTGCTGATGAAGTAGATGCTGATCTCAATCTTATCAAGGGTGGTGGGTGAGTGTTGTAGGAACTTCATTTATTTATTTGTTTCTTTATAGTGGAAATCAAACTCAGGACCTTGCGCTTGCCAGGCAGGTGCTGTGTGGCTGAGCTACACTGCCAGCCCAGGAACTGTATTTCTAAAGACTTCAGTGTATCTGTAGGAAAGCAAATGGAATACAGAATTACCAAATTGTCACTGCCCCGTATGTGAGTTTGTTTTTCTACTTGGACCTTGTGACCTTTGCATCAGCCTGACATTTCTGGCGAGTAGTGTCAGTCTGGTTGCCTGGGAACCTTGGCCTCTTCAGTGAGTTCATACGTCTTATGTGTGTCTGCATTCTGCTGCTGACTCAGACTGTTAATCACACCCGGGGAGCTGGCATACTATCTGTCAGCTAGTGTTAGGCCTGTGGGCTCTGTATTGTGACCTTTGCCCTGGAGTTGCTCTTAACATCTGTGAGCATTTGGGGTTGTGATTCATTCATTCGGAAGACATTTATTGGAGGTTTCTTAAGTGCTGTTTTCAGGAAGAGGGACTGGTGAGTGGAAAAGGTAAAATCCTGACTTGCTGGTTCTTAACAGTGAAGCAGAGTAGCACTGAATGACAATGTTTAGAACCAAGCTTTATCGTCTAAGACTTTCATGTATTGTGTAACCCTCCTGGCTGCAGACGTGAGGTAATGTGGCTGGCGAGCAGCAGAGATAGGCTGGACCAGATCTGACCATGCAGTGCCGGGGCTGTCTCCACTTCATCACCCCATTATGCAGTGCACAGGGCAGGCTGTTCCGAGCTGGCCCTTGTCAGGCCGTGGCCAGGGGAGCTTTCGCAAACACAGTGCTTCTCACATGCATCTTGGAGGCGGTTGTGCCTGGCCTGAATGGGGCACATTATCTGCTTTCTAGGTTTCTCCTACACACAGACTAGTGTTTCTGTAGTCCATTCACTAGAAGCAGCATAGATGGCCCTTGCAGTTAAATTTGTCTGAGCAGGATTGAGCAGATTTGGTGTTTCTGTTTGTTCCCAAATTGAGAATTTTTGCCTTAGTCCTCTGTTCACTTGTTTCTTTCCCACCTTTAGGGGCTGCCTGACCCAGGAGAAGATTGTGGCAGGCTATGCCAGCCAGTTCATCGTGATCGCTGATTTCAGGTAGGGCTGGGTGTCCTGAACTGCTTGCTGAGAAGGTGGCTTGGGGCCCACTCCTTACCCTGTGCAGAGAGGAGAAAGTGGAGGGATCGCCTGGCTTTCTAAGGCTAATGGCGAGGATTTGGACAGTGTCTTTGAGAGCTCGGTCCTCCTTCCGTGCTGAAGGTGGGCGTTGCTGATTGACCACAGCACTCTGACACAGAGCCACGCCCACCAGTGTGACTGTTCATGGGGAGGGAGAGGAAGCAGCTTGTCACGCTGTTAGCAGAGCTCGTCCTTGGGTGTCACTGATTACTTCTCCCTGGGAGCCTCCGAGGCTGCAGGGCAGCCCTGCCCAAGGCAGTGACTCAGCATGCCCCGCTGCCTCTGGGGTCAGACTGCACACGTGACTCAGCCCTAGCACAGCCTGCCAGGCTTTCAGGTCCTTCAAGGAGTCTGGGTGGAGACCTTGGGTGGAGCGTGTCAACTAAAAGAATGTGTGTGTATTTATTAATGAAATATAGCTGTAGGAAGAACATAAATAGGGATCACCTGTAGTTATAAATACATTAAAATAAATGTTTATAATCCAACCATATCAAATTTTAGCATTTTTATTACTTATATATCTCTTCAGTAAAGCAGCCAGTGCCTTTGAGGCCCTGTGAACACTGCCCTGAACACTTGTGTGGTCTCATTAACCCCGTTCTGGAATGTAGTGTTTGTTGTACTGTTCAGTTGATTTAATTTATGATGTCTTTTGACTTTTTCTCTTTCAGGAAAAATTCAAAGAACCTTGGGGATCATTGGCACAAGGGAATACCTCTTGAGGTTATCCCGATGGCCTACGTCCCAGTGAGCCGAGCTGTGACCCGGAGGTTTGGGGGTGAGGTTGAGCTTCGGATGGCCGTCAACAAAGCAGTGAGTGGCCAGAGGTTTCTGAAGGCCTTTACAATTCTTCTGCTCCCGGTGGACCTCTGGAGCCTTCATTTATTTTATTTAATTTTTACCGGGAATCAAACTCAGGACCTTGCACTTACCAGGCAGGCACGTGTGCCACTGAGCTGTGTCTCCAGCTTCATTTATTTTTAATGTTTGTTTTTAGACACCTGGCTTTGTTTCTGTATTCAGCCTCATGTCGGTTAAGACAGTGCTTAACACCGTGCCTATCCCCTGTATGAGAAAGGGAATGATTGGTTCTCCTATGCCTCGGCATCAGGTATTTCTCGAGTGACCTGACCTTTGTAGGTAAGGCCTGGAGCACCTGATGAACAGCTGCCAGACCTGAGCTTCAGGTTGCTCCGCTTGACAGTGTTTCAGATTTCATGGTGTAAATTTTTCTTGCTGTTTTCTCATTTTGTGCAAAACAGCAGGATAAGAAGCAGACTTTTCTTGGGTACGAGAACATTTCTTCAGGCATGCACGCTCCATCCTCCAGTCCAGTCCAGATGTTTCTCGTTAGCTTCCAAAGTGGCGTGGGTTGCAAATAACCTTTTTTTTGTACCTGGGATTGGAACTCAGGACTTTTCACTTGCCAGGCAGGCGCTGTGCTACTAAGCTATATCCTCAGCCCCAAGAACTTTATATATATATATATTTAAACAAGCAATGGTGATAATCTAAAACAAAATTGTTGTTCTGTGTGCAGCTGTAAAACGTCTGGAGGACAGAGAAGAAAGATGATTTGTAACCATATCCTGATGTTTTTATTTTGGCCAGTTTTCTTCCCTGTGTTGACTTCTAAAATACCATAACACTAGTCCTAGTGGTTATACAGGCTCTGACTGTCTCGCTGTGTAGATGGAGACCAGGAGGAGGTTGTGGAGCTTCTTGCTCAGAGCTGAGGTCCAACCAGGGAAGAGCCCAGTCTCTCAGCTTCCCCGGGTTCCTAGGAACTCCCACCCCTGTTCCTCCAGTCTGCAGGGGACTCTGTTTCCTTGCCCATGCGCTTGTGACTTCCACCTGCCTGTGTGGCCTCTGACTCTATCTCTACTCCCTGTCTTTGTTTTTTGTACCGGGAATCAAACTCATGACCTCAGGCTTGCCAGGCAAGTACTTATGCTGTTGAGCTATATTCCCGGCATACTCCCTGTCTTAAAAAAAGTATTTTTATTAGTACCTATTAATTTATAGTTTTAATGTGGAATATTCTTATATGCATGTAATAAATTTTGGTCATGTCCATCTCCTGTCACCCCCTGCACCTCCCTTCCCTCTGCCCAATGATAGTCTTCTGACTTCAGGTCGTCCTTCTTCGAGTCCGCACACCCCGTCTCTTCGATGGACCTCCTGATCAGGGTGAAGTAGCACTGTCCTAGTTTATATTATTGATGGCATTTACTGTGACGTTCTGAGCACATTTTGCCAGATTAGAAATCGGTTCCGCTGTAGTTTCTTGCTGTAATAGTAGCTCAGACTCGTTCAGCCCTTCTTCGGGCCTCACTGTGGTGCGTCTGTGCCCACTTTCACACCTAAACCATCTTGAGGCCTGTGCTTTGTTGTCCCCCTTCTGCAGTTGAGAGACGTGGGGCTCACAGAAGGTGATGGAGTTCCCTTGAATTCCGTACCTCTGGCAGTTAAGACACTAGAGCTCCTGCTCATTACTGCTTCCCACCGCTACCTTCTAGGAAGTACGAAGTGAGAGCACTCATTGGAGCCTGCTAATCTGGATGTCACCTTCGCTTTCCTGTCTTTCTCTGCCTACCTGTGTCTCCATCCTTGGTCAGTGTGGAAATTATCTTCTAGGGTCCTGTGGTGACAGATAATGGGAATTTCATCCTGGACTGGAAGTTTGACCGGGTGCATAAATGGAATGAAGTGAACACAGCTATCAAAATGATCCCAGGTAACCTCAGTGCGCTTCGTAACTCCCTTACTTCTGGCCAGAGAAGGCCCAGTGATGTCACTTTGTAAGACTTGGTTGGAAAGGAGAACTGCATACCATGTTTAGGATTTTAACTCGACCTCCTTTCTCCAGCAGTTGTTGCTTACCTACCAGCTTTGGTGTGTGCCTTTCACAGCCCGTTTCAGGTGGGACAGCTCTGGAGCTGATGGAAGTCATAGCGAGCTTGCCTTGACATAAGGTCACCATCATCTCTGGGAAGCGCCTTTCCTTCCAGGGGCTGGACTGCAGCCTCTTGGTCACTGTGGGCCTCTCCTTAAGCAGTGGGGAAGATGACTCAGTTGAGCCACACCCACTGGCTGCACACAGGAATGGTGCCGTGGCATGTTTTGGGGGGTGCCTGATCTATAGTGCGTGGAGTTGTCCCCAGGGAGAGCTGCGCACGCCTCGGAAAGCCGGGTGGCGGTGTAGAAGCCATGCCTGCCAGTAAGGTGGAGGGTGCTAGTTCTTTGAGAGGAACACTAGGCGTTTAGAATATACAGGTTACGGCTTTTGGGAAGCGTGACAAAGTTCTATGGGATGGAGGTGGTTCCTGGCGGGGACCTTAGCAGAGCAGTATCATCTAGGTGTAGTCTAGTACTGAGCTAAGTGTTTCAGAAGGCTCATCTGATTCCCACGTGGATGAACCATGGGCTGATAAGAGCAGTGATTTTTCCCACAGCTGCACACTGTGGTGGGCGGCCTAGGTTGTCTGACTCTGGACCCTGAACTTTAATGCTCATCTAAGGGAGATACTCTGTGGGGTGAGCATGTGGCTTATGCCAGGGAATGTGCTGCAGGTGAGAGCAGGGTCTTTGCTGAGGGCTGGGAGCGTGGTGTAGAGATGAGTCCGAGGCCAGAGGAAGTATCGAGGGCTCATGTGAGATTCAGAGAAGGAGGCGGGGTGAAGAGGTATCCGTCCTGTATGACACTGAGAAGCAGAGTGTGACTGGGACAGCTGTGTATCACTGAATTGGCTAGTGAGGCGGATAAGACCAAGTGAGCCAAGGGGACTGTGCAGCCTCCCTGGATGGGGATTGTAACTCAGTCCTGCTCTCGCATTGTGGATTCACTTATTCATTTATTCATTCATTCATTTATTCATTCATTTATTTATTTTGTCTTTTTGAGACAGGGTCTCGCTTTGCAGTTCAGGTTGGCCTTGAGCTCACTTGTATCCCAGGCTGGCCTTGAGCTCACAACAATCCTCCTGCCTCAGCCTTCTGAGTGCTGGGATTACACAGGGTGCTGGGATTACAGGTGTACACCACCATACCTGGCGCATTGTGGATTTAGAGCAGCTAGCTCATGGCTGTGCCTCAGGTTCTTCCTCTGTGTGTCTGTCAGGGTTTTATTAGAGAAACGGATACAATGCAAGGTACATGAATGTATAACAAATTACAGGAGTGGCTTATAGCGATCAGCCACTGAGCTGGATGAGAAGCGTGTAGAGGGTGTCTGCCTGCTGGAGATGGAAGAGTCCAGTCCAAGGCCCGGAGCTCACTGCATTGTCTGTGCAAGTCCGTACCAGAAGGCTGATGGGTCTACACTGGAAGGCTGAGGATCCAAGGTGGAAGCTGAAGAGTCTGCACCAGAAGCCAGAAGATGACGTCCAAGCTGAAGGCGAAGACTGGAAGCCCCTCTGTCCCTCCTCGTTTCCTTCTTAGATCGTTTAGGTGATGGTCCGCCCTCAGGTGGCTCCTCCACACCCAGGTGCAGAAGTGCTGAGCCAATTTGGTTACGCTTCTAAACCTCTCAATCTGACACAATAAATCAATGACTATACTCTGCAAAAGGGGCTGATACTACTGCCTACCTCACAGGGCTGTCGGGGAGGGAGATTGGATTAACTAGAACAGTGCCCAGCACACAGAGAAGTGTTTGTTGAATGAATAAATCCCTATGGAGAAAGGATACTCTCCGCATTAAATATACAAGGTTCTAAGTTAGCCGTATTCCTTGAGAACAAAAGAGGTGTGGCTATGTGCTTGCAGTAAAGAAGCTAATTCTTTTCTGTGTGGGTGTACAGATTGAATCTAGGCTTTGGCGCAGGGCTATATCCCCAGCCGGTTTTGTTTTTGAATTAGGATCTTGCTAAATTGCCAGGCTGGAACTTGAAATCCTCTTGCTTCAGCTTTCCAGAAAAAGCTAATTCTTCCATTTCTACTTTAATCTTTTAATGTGTTGCCCTTCACTACTGGATTTTTTAAGTCAAAAAGAAGAGCTGACTGATTATTTTCTTTGTTGTTACCACCTTGAGGGAAGAACTAACGAGGCAGGAAGGTGGGAGAGATGATGTAGAGGTCACTGTCAGTAAAACCCAAGAACGTGCCTCCGTGGTAAGGCAGATGGGCCCAGGGGACCCTCCAGGGAAAGGCTCTCTGCACCTCTCAGTATGTGGGTTTCCTGTAGTGCCCACTAGGGGGCTCTCTCGCCTCCCTCAGGCCTTTCTTGGCTTACTGAGACCTGGGGGGAAATCTTCCCCGCTGTGCTGTCCACTTAAGTTTGTAGAAGCTATGTCTGAGAGAAGTCAGAGGTTTTTTTTAGAACTTAGAGTAAAGAAAATGAGAAGTTGTCCTCTCTCTCCTTTGCTCGTCCTAGCTGTGCCCCTTAGGCCCGCTGCTGGACCGGCATCAGTAGAGGAGCAGGACAGGGTGCTCTGTGAGCCTGTCCTGGGTGTCTGCGCACACGAGGACGCTCAGGGATGCCCTCGCCCATGTGCGCTTCCGGCGTCCTCGCCCCATTCCACTTCATCTGTGCCCAGGGCGTCAGGCACCGCAGCAGCTCAGTAACCCGAGACAGGCCGCTCCAGGATCACTCCTTGCATCTCTGCCCACTCATGTGCTCTTCCTGTGAAGCCTTTTGAAACATGTGACTTTCCAAAGACAGGGTGGGTCTTGAGTGCTGCATTGGTCGTCTAGGAGGCTGCACTGGCCGAGCCAAGTTTGGTGTTGGGACCCCCTATGTTTGAGCACCTCCCTGCCCTTCTTTATGTGCTTAGTGGCCTGTCTCTCAAAGTTTTAATTTTGTTCTTTTTCAGTTAAAGAAAAGTTTAGTGAAAATTAAAAATAAACACAACCATCTTTGCTGCTATACTTTTTTTAAAAATTTCTTTTTTTTGAGACAGGGTCTCCCTTGTTACTATGTAGTTCAGGCTGGCCTTGAACTTGGCAGAGATCCTCTTGCCTCAGCCTCCTGAGTCCTGGGATTATAGACCTGCACAACCACGCCTGGTTCGTAAGACCATCTTTCCTGTCCCTCTCTCCCAGGCAATTAGTTACCTTGTCTGTTGTTATCAGGTCATCATTTTTTGGATGGTCTTTCATAAATACCCAGGTTCAAGCTCCCCTGCTGACCCTTTTTATACAGATGACGTCACACCACATAGATGCTCTGTTCCCGTCTCCCTTTGTTCTTTGTGGAATTAAAGAGTGAGGGACCTCGCCCCGAGCCACACCTCCTCCTGGCGCCAGTCCAGCCTTCCGCCAGCCATAGATCCCAGTCTCTGCTTCCACACATGAGGCGTACGAAACCTTTTTATTGGTAGCTGATCCGTGGTATCTCGTAGTAGTGTGTGGTGTGTGTGCGTGCACGTGCGTGCGTGCACACGTGCACGTACGTTTGTATAAACATTTTTGAGAAAGACCACATGACATTGTAGTTCGTCCTCATTGCTGAACAAACTCATTGCCAACGGTATTTCATTGTGTGTATATGAAAAAAATGTTTATATATATCCATTCTGCTCTTTATGAGCCTTTGGGTAGTTTCAGTATTTAGCTGTCAGAAAAAATGCTGCTGCCAGGTGTGTGGGAGGCTGAGGCAGGTAACTGCTTCAAGTTCAAGGCCAACCTGGGCTACATCGTGAGACCATCTCAAAAAGAAAGGAAAAGTGCTGCTATGAGTATCTTGTGCTTGTGTTTTAATGATCATATTTGTGCCTAACAGTTGCATATCTAGGAGTAGAACTGCTATGTGATGAGATAGGATTATTAGGTGTGATAGAAAAATAGTGAATGTTTAAATTAAAAAAAATATTACAGTAAAAGACATCAATATAATTCTCCTCCAAACACCTGTTGCTTCAAACACACTTAACCTGTCACCCTTGGTACTTTGTGAAGCAGTTCTGAAGTCCTGTTTTGTGTTTTTAGTTACACTGTGTGGCTGTCTCAGTGTCCTGACTGAATTCAAAACACTGACCTTTCATAGCCACTTGACTGTGGGGAAGACCCCGCAGTTGCGCGGTGCTCAATCCGGTGGATGAGGTGGTTGAGGACCTCGTGTTTTTATGAGCCTCCCTCCTGCTGGAGGGCGCTGGGCAGCAGCGTTCACTGCGCATGTATTTTTTATCACACCTTGTAAAGACACTCGTGAAGGTGACTTCAGGACGCTGGCTGAGTGTGTTTGAAGTGAGGGGGACTGGGAGGGAGAGCATAGCAGTGTGTCTTTCACTGGAGTGAGTTAGTTACATGTTCTGATCATACCTCATGCTTGTTTAGCTTTAAAAGCTGTGCTAGCAGACGTTTTCCAGAATGGTTTTGCAGTTTACCCTCCCGTCAGTGTGCGAGGCTGCGTTTATGTTGTAGACAGATCATTTTGGTGAGTGTATAGTGTTGCGTTTTTGATGAATGAATTTTTGGATGGCTATTTTTTTGAAGAACTTGTCTTTCACTCATTTCTCTATTGGATTGTCTTTTTCTTAGTGACTTGAGGATTTTTAAATGCATTTTGATGTGGCTTTTTTGTCAGGTGTGTGCTTTGCAAACACCTCGCTCCACTCTGAGGAAGTTGTTCAGATCTGATCACGTGAGTGAGAGTAGCTGGGAGGAGGGCCTGCTTAGGTAGTTGTGGAGGGTCTGTCTGGCAGAGGACATGGCGTCTGATGTATCAAAGGGTAGCGACGAGCAGCCCCTAGAAGTGTTTGGCGGTGACCCTCCAGGCAGAGGCGATGGCACGAACAAGGCGCCGAGGCGGGACGAAGCTTGGCCCGTGCGGGGACAGGAAGGACACCACGGTGGGAAGGGAGAGAGAGGAAGAAGGGAGGGTGACCAGAGCCCGTCAGCGGCTGTGCGGGAGCGGGAGGCTCTGGATTTGTCATTTGTCCGGTGCTGCTTACACTGTTGGCCCCAGCGACTCTGGTGCTCGATCCGCCTCGCGCCCTGGAAGGCTGAAACCTGATGCTGTCTCCGCCTCTGTCCGCAGGTGTGGTGGACACAGGCCTGTTCATCAACATGGCGGAGAGGGTCTACTTCGGGATGCAGGACGGCTCGGTGGACATACGGGAGAGGCCGCGCTTGATCCTGCAGGGAGCGGAATGCTCGCTTTGAGTCTCCAGCCAAGCCAAGGTGGACACGGTGCCTCCTGGAGCCTTCGCCTTAATGTGTCCATCCGGGAGTGGACAGCTGGCCGTGAGGAGGGGGCAGTGGATTAAATCCAGTCTTCTGAAGTATTGTTATTATATGTCTTTTTAAAAAAGAGATTTAAACATATATATATATATATATTTTTACTATTAAACATACTCAGTTTTTTTATAAAGTAGAACTTGATTTCATGTTTTATATAAAATATTTACCAAAAAAATGGAGGGGAGGGGTGGGGTGGGACTGTCTTTGACACTTTTGACTTGAGCCTGTTAAGTTTCTGAACATTGGGTTTTTTTGAGAAATCAAAATCAAAACTTTTCTTTAAGTTGGTGAAATGAAGGGCCCAGCCAGCAGTGACCTCCTGATGCCTTACAGGAAACTTTGTTTACTTCTCTGCTGCTTTCTGTTTTGTTTTGTTTCGGTACCTTTCATTGTGATCACGCACAATTCCTCCTTATATTTTAAAATCAAGTTTACAAAGATCTGAGGAGAGCAGCATGGTGTGTAGTGACTTGGAATGTGAATTAGCAGGGAGAAAACGTGGCAGTTGTATTCTGATTAAGGAATGTGTTCTGATCCCCATTGTAGGAAGCACTTGGCCAGAAACATTTGCCAATACTGCCGAGTACTGCCATGAAATGTGAAATACTTGTTTTTTTTAAAAATGACTTTCTTTGTGTTGACTTTTTTGTGTTGTTCCTTTAGTGTTGCATGGTTCAGTGTCGGAAGTCATCATCTATTTATGTTGTGTGAAGGTTGAAATAAAACCCTGTGGTGCCATCTTGACTCCTTGTCTTGACTGCGGAATTTGCGGGAGAATAGGAATCTCTTTGGCCCCTGCAGTGTGTGTCAGGATAGGGGTGGAAATCCTGCACCTTGGACTAGCACCGGTGATGACTCCCCTGGGAGAGTTTGACGTCAGTGTGAGGGCAACACAGCTGAACAAAATAATTGTTCCCAGGTTCCACGTGAATCAAAACTTCTGTAGTCATGAAAGCTGCTCTGCAGCAAGGCAGGGAGCCTGACCTTTCCTTTTAGCTTGGCAGGCAGCGAGCTGTCCAGAGCCTGCTTAGTGGGCAGCGAAAGGAAGGTGGGACCAGCTCAGCGATGATTCTAGGTGTAGATGGGCCCCTGCAGATCCATAACCCAGCAGTTCTGTTGTTGGGGTCTTTGTGTGAGCGGTTCTCATTTTCCCCACGCTAGTTCAGCACAGTATTTGTTTCCTCAGCTGACCCTGATTTAAAGCTTGAGCTCTAAATGAAATCAGAGAATACAAGTTAGTCAGGCCTGGGGCGGAAGAGGTTGCACCTTGCTGCACCCTTGCTTCCTCTTAAGTCCCCAGGAGCCCTGACACATGTGGGTGGGAAGGGTGTTAATAGTGCTTTATTTTTCCTTAAGACATTCAGTTTGAGTGATAGATCATTTTTACACAAAAATGAAAACCAGATCTTAGCTGAGAAACTCTAGCAGAACAAATTTGCAAAATAATCCAGTTTTTGTGGCATGGGTTTAATTCAGGGATAAAGGTAAACAAGGTTAAACTTGGTTTCTGAAAAACACCTGCACGCTCCACGTCACATGGAAATGCTCTGTGGGTTTCACAGCGTGCGCACCTGTGTGCAGACTGCAGGGCTTGTATTACTGTAAGGTTTTTCTCATGAAGAAACCAAAACACCTGCTTTGCCTGGGGTGCACGTTGCCTGAAGTAAATCTTGATTAAAGATTTCTCAATAAAATTATTAAACACGACCCTACTGGCAATTTGGGTGAAGGAAAGTTTCCCAGTACACATCGTCAGTCTGAAGGGCACAGCACAGGCTGCCAGGGTGATACCGGGGAAAGGTTTGTGTCCACGGTAGGTTGCTCCCTTCTCCGAGGCCTCAGAGGAAGAAAATCACTTGGATTTAATAAAATGTGTTTAATTTGGTTTTGGTGAGAGTTCATATAGTTTTGACACTTCATTTATCTTTTATCTTTTTTCTGAGCTGCCAGCATGTGGCAGTCTCTGGGGAACCTGGCAGAGGGAGAGGATGGGGCAGGTGGGCAGCTCCTCTGGCCCGGGTCTGGTGGGGTGGGGGCACAGATGGGGGGAGGGACCTCAAGTGGGAAGGTGGGTAACAAGTGACCAGCTACAGCGACCTGAAGACCAAGGCTTCCAGGCTGGTGTGTCTGACACTTCCTAGGGTGGGCCTAGGAAAGTGTCCTCTGTAGGAGGCATCTGTCTCACTGGGAGCTTGACAGCTGTGGGTTCACCCCGGGCTTGTCCTCCCCATGCTTGCCAGCCGCCACCCCTTCTCCTTGTGGCACAGTCACAGTGACCACCACAGACACTGCCGAGCTGGCGTGGGGGTCCTTATGGCTAAGGGTTGTTCATTTCCTGTAGCCAGAGGCCATTCACAAACCAGGTTGGGGTCATCAACCTGCTGAATGAAGGAAATGACTTGCTGTGGGAATCTCAGTCAGGGCGTGGTGGGACAGAGGGTTTGGACTTATTTTGAGGCTCAAGAACTGGGGCTTGGCTCAGGACTGCACGTTTTCTCTCTGTCCGCATGTGACTGGGGAGGGGTCTTGTTTTCCTCTTCGTTATCCTTCCGGAATATCCCGTCTGGTGGTGCCTTGTGAATCCTTTAGTTACACCCAACAGGAGAACACGGAGGCCTTGCTCATGTGAGCCACGCCAGGGCCTGACTGATGGAGCCAGAGTAGCTCGAAGCTGTCAGGAGAGCATTTCCCTCCCTCAGGAGCGAGAGGGCCCGGGCATTCTCTCATCGGGTCTTAGGCTGACGGGTGTTGTGCACTTGCTGTCGCACCAGGCACTGCAGTGGGCGAGCTGATCCCAGACACCCTGCGACTTGGCTCCAGCCCTCAGACGGTCTCTTGAGCCCTGCTCAAGTGCCTCACTGCCCACTTCCTGTCACGCCGACTCCTCATGAACCCAGTAATCAGATGGTGTTTTGATAAGAGGGTCAGCGCCTTTGCTTATTTAGTCACTGGCTTGTACTGCAAGGCAGCAAAACACTCCAATATAGCCTGGCACTCAGGTGCACCCAGGCGGGCCGGGCAGATAAACAGCTGGTGGTGCTGAGGGGGTGACAGCGTCCTGGGTGACACGGGCTGTGGGTGGAGGCAGAGTCCAGAGGGAAGGAAAGGCGGGACCATTACTCTGGAAAATCAACGGTCCACACTGATAAATAAGGTGAATGCAGGGGTGGGCCCTGTCTGTTACTCTGGGTCCCCTTGAGCCTACCTAGCATAGCAGCCAGGCGGGAGAAGAAGCAGCCGACTCAGAACCAGGTGGTGCCGTCTGCAGGCTCAGCCCAGTGGCAGTAAGATCCCTGGACGTCCCCCTGATGACAGAGCTACATCTTGAAGACAGTGTCCCAGTTCAGGGGCTCCCACCTGAGCTTGGAAGAGGAGAGCATGTAGTTGAGAAACTGGCCTTGGTGAGAAGAACGGTCCGCAGTCGCCCAAGAACCCTCGTTTCCAGAGCTCAGGGGTCTGAGTTCGCCTCTGCCTGGCCCTCAGTGCTCTGCGTCGAGGACACCTCCTCTCTTTCCTCCTCAAAAGCCTCTGAGGAGCCTTCACAAAGCCAGAGCCCACTGGCAGCCGGTGCCTGGCGCAGCCCAGAGGGTCAAGGAGAATCTGTTCCATCAGACTGTGAGCCACATACATGCGTCTGGTCCCCACGCTGAGAGACAAGTGAAGTTGATTGCAAGTACATATTTGATCCCAAATGTTTGAAATGCTATTTTACCACGCGATCAGTATTTCACGTTCTTTTTACTTCATTCATGTTCAGAATAGTTCCCCTGTCATTTTGGACTAGCCACATTCCAAGAGAGAAACAGAATTTCAGGGGACCAAGCCCTGGCCTCACCCTTGTAATGGCACTCAAGGCTCTTCTACTGTCTTGATCTATGCTGAGAAGGCCCAGAGGTGAGCGGTGGAATCTAGAAAGTCTGCGCCAGCAGGAGGAAGGATCTGTGCCAGCAGGCTGAGGCATCTGCCCTGGGGCCAGGAAGCGATGCTCAGAAGAACCAGAGCTCCCCCAAAAGGTCCCACAGCCATCCTCAGCATCAGTGAGGTCCCAAACTCCTCCAGTGGTGAAGACAGCTGAGTTCCCATCAGGAAAGCTACTGTAGCAAGCTTCTCCAGGAGAGTGAACTGTGCATCCCCCTCCCCCCCACTCTGGAGCCAGGAAGCGATGCTCAGTGAGGACCAGAGCTCCCCCAAAGTGAACCGAAGCCATTCTCAGTGCCAGCAAGGTCCAGAGCTCCTCAGAGGATGAAAACAGCCAAGCTCATCAGGAAAGCCAGCACGACAGGTTCCTCCAACAGAACCAACAACAGCTCCTTACAGCTTCTACCAGCTCCCAGCAGCCTCTCTCAGCTCCCAGCAGCCTCCTCCTTCTCCAGTTCTGCCTCTTACGCCGCTCGCAGCAGTCCCCAGGTGGTCCTCCCACACCCAGCACCACCCTTACTCAGTTCAGCTGGGGGTTATAAGTTGACCACCAGTTGTCAATCCACTACACTGGGGTAGCTCACAAGCTGGAACACCAGTCTAGCTTCAAGGAGGCAGGGAAACGGCCCACAGCCTGATGAGGGAAGGAATTCGTGCAGGGTTTTCAAATTATCACAGGGAACGACAAAAGATGCAAGAAGAAATCAGAGTTCTTCGGCTGGTGGCTTCCAGAATTCCGTGGAGGGCAGCAGCGACGCCTGGAACAGCGTTAGGGTGGCAGCACCAGCAGTGGGGTTTATTTGTACTTTTGCGCTGGGATCTTGGCTGTATTTCAAGCTTTTGTGTTCTGTTGGTTCTGCTAATTTCTGAACCCAATTTGCCAGCCTTCTCGTTCATTTTGGAGTTGCATGATACCCTTTGAACAAGTCCCTGCTTAATTTAGCTGGGGCCAGCTCTTGTTGTTTTGAGGTATCTAAGAATCCTGATGGATACCCCACCTTTAAGAGAATCATTGAGGATTATATGGCAAAAACAAGGTAGTTTACCAAAGAGGAAATACATCTAGATAATAAGTACTAGAAAAATGTCCCACCTCACTGGCAAGAAAAACAAAGCACACCTAAACAAACAGCAGAAGATGCCTTCTTTTTTTAGCTATTTGTTACAACATACTATAATCAGAGATGCAGAAGGTATGGCGAGACCAGTTTTCTTAGACTGCTAGTGGGATTGTAATTGGTCTAACCTTTCTTACTGGACACTTACTGGGCAATAAGTATGGACCTAGAACCTTAAAATGAATCACTCCTTTTAAGTTACATCTGGGAAGCCAGTCTGTGCAACACTTAGAAGTTTGGATAGAAATGTTTGCACAAAGATCGTCATACTAAAGTTATATTTTAGCAAAAACTGGAAATTTGAATGATACAGAGTGATGTTACAAAATATGTAGTCATTAAGAAAAACCTGTGTCCTAGCACCTGGGAAGCTGAGGCAGGAAGATTGCCATGACTTTGAGGTCAGCCTGTGCTATATAGTTCAAGGCCAGCCTAGAATGCAAGGGAAACCCTGTCTCAAAAACCAAACCAAAACAAAAATTTGTGAAGAACTAAAGTTACAGGACAATCTGTATGGAATAATATCTAGTGATAGATTATTAGGTAATAAATTAACCAAAAATTACACATGTGGTAGAGATGAGTCATGATCCAGTCAGGAAAATAAGCCACTTAGCATTTCAAACAAAGGGAATTTATTATGGGAGCTGCTTCACAGATGATGAGGAACTGAGAACCCATTGTTAGGTTGAAGAGACTCAGAGATAGACAATAGCAGGAAATCCTCCCCTGACTGGGCCTTGGAGGGAGCAACAGTCATGGAGCAGATGCAGCCGCTGCTGAAAAATTCCTCCCCAAGGCGGACGGGCACACACACCCTGCTACACCCCTTCTTTCCATCCTCCAGTCTCCACTGGCCCCCATGGGCCAAATCTAGTCAGCAGCCGGCTGCCAGTGGAGCCAAGGCAGGAGATAAGACTGGGTGCAGAATGACACTGACCCCACACAGCGTGGCTTTGACTGCATAAACACAGATGCATATTAAATTATATTAAAGTAGTTGTCTGCTAATGGGTTTATAGATAGCTCCTGGTCCTGTGTTCACTACAGAACCTGAACAATGTTATTAAAACAGAAATTGGAAAGTGCGTATGTGTGGGAGATGCCACACCTACTTAGGAAGATGATACAGGTGTAGTGGTGGGTGTGATTCAGTCAAACACTGACGTTTTACTTTTTTATTTTTTAAATTTATTTTAAAAATAAAAGAAGGAAAACATTAGCAAACAGACATCCATTTACAAAACTGCATAAGAACAATACAGGCAGTACTGAATTACAGACAAAGTGGTAGGGCATTAACAATGGTTGTTGTATTACGTATTGGTATCTTCAAAGTGGTTGCTCGGGAATACAAATAGAGACATGCAAGATTGATCAAATAATCATTAACTGATCCTTTCAGTAAGCGATAGAAGTCAGTAGTACAACTATGTTAGCTATCCTATATATACATAATTTCCCCTTCTTTCTTTTCTCTTTTCCCTCATCCCAGTAGCTCTTTACTTTTGTTTCACAATGTCTATCATACACACTGACGTTTTAGGTCTTGCCCAGGCTTTATTCGGTGGCTCTCAGAGCTTGGTGGCCATCCTCCACAGTGACCAGCAGGGGGCGCTCCAGCGCAGCATGTGAAGGCCGAGGGCTGGATGGGCTGATTGGAGGTGAAAGATTGGTCTCTATGTTTCTATCATAGAACTCACTCTTCCTTCCATTTTAGGCAATTTATTTCCTAAATAGCTTGAGAAATTAATGAGAGAGCCAAACTGAACACCACTGGAACTTGAGGGTCTTTCTTTGTCCTTTTGGGGATGCTTGGGACATGTGTGTGCCCTGTCCGCTGTTCCTCGGTGCACCAATTACGCTTGGCCCAGCAGGATTTGCAGGAGTTGCCAGGATGTAGAGATGAGAGCACTGGGCACTGGATGACGGAGGACAATACATGTCCCACGACACCCACCAGAGCGTCTGCTCGGTTGGCACCTCCAGTCACTGTGTGCAAAGCCCACAGTTCTTGAGTTCCTGCTGTTTCTTCTGTTCCTCTCATCCAAAACGACTGACTCTGGGAGACCCTTCAGCAGCCGAGCAGCAGGTGTAGTGAGAGCTGCGCTGTGCCGTGGCCGGAGGACACTGCCCCGCCACGAAGCTGTGCACCGTTATTGTCTGCTAGCTCGGCGCCTGCCTGCCCTTAGCCTTGTCCTTCCGGTGCACACGGCCTCCACGGCTGGCTGGGCTGGCTGGGCTGGGGCATAATTCTGCCCGGCTGAAGCTCCTCCAAGGCCTCTGGACATCTACTTCCAGGCCCTCAGGAGCCAGGGAGGTTGTTCTAGGAGCAAGGAGGCTTTCTTGGGGGAGAAGGGGTCAAACTCCAAGTACTGAACATGGCGAAAATGCAGTGGGGCTTAGGTTTTGCAGGCAGCTGCAGCCACACAGGGAAGCACTGTGGGCGGCCACCAGGGCCCCCACAGTGTGTGCTGCCAGCCTGCTGCCTGTGCAGAAACTCTGGGTAAGAAGGCTGTCCTGGAATCCACCAGGCCTTGCCACCCTGGAGCTTTGCCCTCTGTGTCCCTGTGTGTGTGTGTGTGTGTTGTGGTAGTGGAGAACTGTTGGGAAATCAAGGGAGGTCCAGGAGATGGAAGAAGAATTTCACCTGCTTCTAGACACCCCTCCCCGCACATGCTCCCCAGCTGAGAGTCCACTTTTATTTGTGTGTTTGTCTCCCTTACGAGTCTAACATTCTGTACAGCCGTATGCTTTTCTGGTTTGGAAAATGAGGGAAAATCATGGAAAGGAAAAGATTGCTCTGTTGGCAGATATATACAGAGAGCACAGAAGCAAAATTCTTGTCTTACAGCATTTAGTGGGCACCAACAAAGCATAATTCTTAAGGCTAAGGAGGACCATGAAGGCAGTTGGTTTTTTTTTTTTTTTTTGTATCAGGAATTGAACTCATGACCTCAGGCTTGCCAGGCAAGTGCTTATGCCATTGAGCTATATCCCCAGCCCATGAATGCAGTTTTAACTGTGAAAAATAAACTATTTCAGATGTACACAGTGTCTCTGAGAAGCATTATCTTGGGGTCATGGTGCTTGCAAATGCTGATGTTGGAAATTCTCAGGCACTTTGCAGAGCCAGGAGTTGCACTCTCTGGACTGATGATGCCTGAAGGATATCAGCTGCTTTCCCTTAAGAAATGTTTTCTTGGGTTTTATTTAGTGAATTCTTATTTTTATTGAGATGTAATTTCCATATGAGAAAATACCTTGTAATGAATTCTTATTCCTAAAATAGATTGCTGTTTTATAAGACATGTGTGCATGTGAAATTTTATGCTTAAGTTTAAAAGTTTTGAGGTGAAAAGAGGGCTCTTTCTCTAAGAAACCTTGGAGATTTGGTCTAATTGCATGCATGCAGTCATTACTCATTAATTATAAATTCGGTTAGTGGGAAAATATATTTTCTGTCCTTTTTATCAGAGACCCCTAGATAATCTTTAATCCTGAGTTTGTATCTAAGTATAAATGGTGGCCATGAGTAAATAATCTAAAATATTTATCCAAACACAAAGTTGCATTTGAGAGCTTATATTTTCTGAATAATTTTCTGTAATTATAATAATTTTCAAGCCAGGCATGGTGGCATATGTCTGTAATACCAGCACTGGGGATGCTGAGGCAGGAGGACCTCCAATTTGAGGCCAGCCTGGACTATATAGCAAGTTTAAGGCCAGCCTAGACAATATAGTAAGACTGTTTCAAAGAAAAAAACAAAAACGCCCCACAAAATCCAAGCCAGTCTAGACCAAACTAAGCAAGAATCATAGGTAAGGATAATCCTAAACAAATTCCGAGTATTTTGGCTTTAGAAGTGCCCAAGGGATATTTTGTCCTATAATAAGGAGTTACACAACTTGTATTCCTAAAACTCAGTTCTTTTTATTTATTTATTAAATTTTTATTTATTTATTTTCGGAGACAGGGTCTCACTATGCAGTTCAGGCTAGCTTCGAACTTACTATGTAGCCCAAACTGGCCTTGAATTTATGGTGATCCTCCTGCCTCAGTCTCCCAAGTGCTGGGATTACAGGCATGCACCACTATGCCCAGCTTAAAACTCAATTCTTGTTATGCCTTTTCTAACATAGCAGTTTTGGGGTTAAATATGTTTTGAAAACACTTTAGGGGTAAAATATTTTATTAAAAACTTCTTAGCCTGGGGAATATGGAATGGTGGAGAGAATTCCTTCCCATGGTTCCTCTTTCATATTGTTGAGCTGTTTTACCAAGTGCAGGTACTGTATTACCTTTCCAGAAATGAAGTGGAGAAACTTTCAGTAAGCAAGTCAATAAAATATTTGAATGTTTTTAGTTTTTTCTTTAATTTATTGGTGCCGTTTTGAATACTCTCACGAGCAGAATTAGATAAGTGAAAAATTAGACAGGTGACTTAATTGACTAAAACATTATCCCCACACATAGCCTTGTTAATTTATCTTAGACAGTTCTCTACGGTACTGTATTTTCACTTCTCAATCCAGAATGGGTAAAATTATTTTTGTGGTTCACATGTCATTTGAGGGTGAAAGATACTTCGTGATTCTGAGAAGTATTTACTGTGCATGATGGCAGTTTACAGGCCTTTTTCTGGTCATTTAGTTCAGATGCTTAGGAAGCCAGGAGCTCCTGTTTGTCTGGTGAAGTACTAGCGTTTTCTACTGTAGGTGATGGCGTGCGGTTGCCAGGCTGTGAGATGAACCGCCAGGGCCTGGCCTGGAGGGATTGGATTCAATCTGAAAATGAGACAGAGATCCACGCTTTGCTTCCACCATGGACACCAAAAAGGTGTTCTACCTTTCTACTTGTCCCTAAATATTCCTTATTGTAAAAATGCTATTCTAACAGCATATACTTCGAAGGAAGAAAACTCATGATTTTGTGCTTCAATACAATAAGATTCTTTTTGTCTGTGTTCTGTTTCTCAGTTGTTATTCATAAACATACATTGGGGCAGAGTCTGAACGTAAGGCACATAGGAGCCCACTCTTTACAAAAGTCACGTTAGCTTATAGCTTTCCATGTTGTCACGAAGACTCTGGAAGCTTCTTCTCCCTGGACTGTGGGTTCGTCCATGGCACTGACTCTCCCGTATTTCCTCAGCCATTTCTCCTCCTATTGATTATTTAGGGTTTTTCTAATGTGTGACATTCTGGAGGTGCAGGGGATTGAACTCAGGGCCTGGAGCATGCTAGGCAACCACGTTGCCACTGGACTACACCTGTGGCCCTCCAATATTTGGTTTTTAGATTTTGTGAAATTATTAAATTAAAGGGAATGGAAGTTGATGTTACGGACTGCTTTTCAAATGATTATTCTGATTTATAATGACAATTACGTATTTTACAAGCATTATTTCCCAGCTGTCTGAGGACGATTTTGTAGTTTTTTTTTCCCTGTATCTGTCTTTCTCCTCTCCAGTGGTGGGGGGTGGGGCGGAGTTTGGGTCTGAGGGTGAAGCAGGACGTGGACATACGCGCATATGTGTTTGTGTTTACTGTGGTTGTCTAACCTGTAGGTACTGAATTCTACAGATATTCTGTCACCGAGAAATGCAAAAATAATGGATTTAGTTTCATGTCTCACATGTGTAGTTAGTTCCTATCTGAAAGCTTGATTCTGTAAGTTTTTGGTCATGAACCTTGAACGGTAAAGTGGAAACTTTGACTTTCTGTTTCTGTGCTCACAGACAGGTGTCTTTCCAGAAGGAAGGAGTTGAGGGAAACTGTCCTGCTGGTCTGATTGCACCACACTCAGTCAATACGTACCCAACATGGTGTCACTGAGGAGACAGGGCTTGTGTGCCTGTCACATATGGGGAAATTGTGTTGTGTCACCCTGCTGGCGGGGACAGGGATGTCCTCCATGTTCCTGTCATGAAATGAATTCTACCACCGTGGCTGTGCACTTTTAATCCAAAGGCCACATACAATTAGATTGCAAAGAATTTTCCTGAACGTTGTTTGTTGTATAAAAGGTAGGCAGGTGTTTTTAGCCCCAATTTTATATTGAGACTTATTTTAGATTGGGTAAATGAGTCAGTCAACATCATATCATAGAGGCAGAACCAGAACCAGGTATGAATGTGTTCTTTCTTTCCATCTTTCTTGCTTTCTTTCTTTCTTGCTTTCTTCATTTCTCTCTCTTTCTTTCTTCTTGCTTTCCTTTCTTTCTTCTCTTTTCTGACAGAGTCTCACTATGTAGTTCTGGGTGGCCTTGAACTCACTATTAGCTTAGGCAGCAATCCTCCTGCCTCAGCCTCCCACTTTGATTTTAGGTGTGCACCACCACACCCAACTACAAGTCTGTTCTCAAAGCAGTGTAGTTTTTTGAAGTTTTACTTCTATTATAGGCCACTTGAGTATTTTAAAACAGATGGCAATCTGAGGGTGGAAATCTTTCAATCAGCCCCCACAGAACAGATAAAGGGAAAACTGGAAAACCAGTTGTTTTGTCATTTTGTCCAGTCTTGACGCTCAAACCAAGATAGTGAGCGGGGCATGGTGGCACACACCTGTAGTCCTGGCACTAGGGAGGGTGAGGAAGGAGGATGGCCATGAGTTCAAGACTAGCCTGGATTACATAGTAAGTTGAAGGCCAGTCTGAGCTACATAGCAAGACCCTGTCTCAAACAAACAGATAAACAAACAAATGATACTCAAAGATTTCTAGACTTAATGTGTGTTTTCTTCCAAGCACATTATTTAAATAATCTGGATTATCTCCCAGTGTCTTTCGTAGTGTGTCTAGGCTTGTTCTTAGCATCTGTGCAGATGAGCATGTGTTTCCAGCTGTAGGTCCCCATGGAGGCCTGGCATGAGATCCCATGTATTAAGGCGTTGTGGTTGAGCTGAGTTGATGGCCCTGTCTACCTTTATTATTTTAACTTTTCTTTGGCCACTTCCTTAGTGATTCATTAAACACTTTTTTTTTTCTTCATTTGATGAAACTTAAAATTGCTCCAAAAGGAATGCTACACAGCCTCTTTCCATGCTATAGATAGAAAATAATGCTCAAAGAAGGGGCCTTCAAAATTCTTCATGTTGCCAAGTAGAGATGATAGTGTTTTCCATGTTGAACAGACCTTCACAGTTGCCCAGTACCAGCCCCTGTTGTTGTGTCATAGACAGGGAAACTGAGGCCCAATGAGTTGCCCCAGACTAACAAGGGGTCGGTAGAGGAGGCATCACAGTCCACCACTTTTGGGCCTCCATTAGCAGATATTTGCTCTTATTAGACAGAGGAGGAGCAGAGCAACAAAAGAAAAAACTCCTCTGCTTCAGAAATCAGAGGCAAATAAATATCAGAACCGCAGGAACTCCTTACAGTTTTTGAGCTTCATATAGTTTATATAGTCTTAAACACACAGAAGTATGGATATGTAAAATGGGATTTATTCAACATTTTATGAAATAGAGTATTAATTCCATGCCTCTTTTTTTTTTTTTTTTGTCTTTTTGAGACAGGGTCTTGCTATGCAGTTTAGTATGGCCTTGAACTCATTTTCTGGCCCAGGCTGGCTCTGAAGTCACAGTGATCCTCCTACTTCATCTTCCTGGGTGCTGGGATTATAAACATGTGCCACCATGCCTGGCATTCTGTGACATTTTTGACCCCTTTAAATATACAAGTTTTTTGGTGAGATTTTGATGTTATTTCTGAATTATCAAAGGAAGAAAATCATTAAGGAAAGGAAACTGTCTCTACTGGCTTTATTTTATTTCAGTCATGGCTTTTTAAAATTATTCAATTTACGTGTCTGTTGTGTCTTTTCACAGTAGCCCACCCTATCTTGTAGAGTGTATTTTTTTAAGGGTCTGTTTAAAAGTTTTTTTTCTCCCCTTTTCCCACTTTTACTTGGCCCAAACTTGCTCCCACAGATCCTTTTTTCCAGACTTGGAAAACTTAGCCACCATTAAAAAATATTAGTCAATTTATCCTAACTAGAACAATGTGTTCCTTCAGTAAGGCAGCTAACATGGAATTTTCTGAGGTTACTTAGTAAATTTTGGCATTTTCTCTAGGCCTGCACTGAGGTTATTCTTTATTTCATCTTTGTTGAAAACTCGTGTTTGCATTTTGATAACTGCACAAAACAGATTTTAATTCATCAGGATTTGCTGGGGCAAGAGGACTAATGAAGTGATTTAAACTAAAATTTACAAAATCCTTCGCGTTTGGGTGGCAGATTCTTGGGAGGAGGAGGACACTGCACAGCGCCCTTACATCGGTGATGGCTCTGACACTGGGGTTTATTGCATACATTGTGATGTGAAGAAACACATAGGGAATAGGGAAGCATCTTATTTGATCTTTGGAGATTGTCCAGCAATCTTCATATGTAGGTTGATAAAAATTACAAGAACACTTACCTTTCCCTCAGTTCTGTCCTGGGTGCTGGCCTGTTGTCACCATCCTACTACCTCCCTCCTGTTATTGCTCTGTTACTGTTCTAAAAGGTCATAGGTAAGGACACTGAGGTTCAGGTAAGGTGAACAACTGGGGCAAGCGCAGTCAGCCATGTTGTGGCAGAGCTGGGTTCACAATCAGTTCTGTCTGGCTCTGTAGATTGTAATCTTTCCATTGCACTTTTGTTATTATGCTGAACAGACTGTGACTGAAAGCTTCTTTTGCTTTCCTTAACAACTTACTCTAATAACTAAACATTTCCTTTCTCTGGATGTGCTGAGTGGGAAGCACGGGTTCCTGATCGCTCCCTGTAATCTGTGGCTGGGCCGAAGGTTTCTTGCTCCCCGTTCTTCCTGCTGCATCTGCACAGACTGGGCCTATGCATGAGCCAGGGCACTAAGCCGTCCCTTCCTCCGCCTTTTCCTTAACTTTTCCCTTTGGGGCTGAGGGGGCGATCTGACTCCCAATTCAGTAAGTGAGTTGGGAATCTTAGTGGGGAGGCTCCCAACCCCATGGGGTGCACCTCAGAAACATTTGGGTCCTCTGTTGTCACTTGAGCAACCTGTGATCTGGACCTCCACCGGAGCCCTGTAGTGAAAAAAGGCTGTTTTCATTTCTTCTTTTGCTTTGCCCATCTGGACAGAGCAGGTGCAGGGCTGGGCTCTAAAAATAGAAGCCTTTGTTCCGGGTGATGTGGCACTATGGAAACCCCCCTCTTCTTTGCCTTGTGTCCAGATGAATGAAATAATGAAGATATGTCCATCAGTGTGGCCTTTTCCTGACTCCTGTGGGACCTTCCACTTCTTGGTTGACCTCTCTAGTTTCTTCCTTTGTAAATAGGACTTGTTTTTGGGATCTCAGGGGTCCCTCTCAGCTTTGATAGTCCGTGTTCATGTTTCTGATTAAGGCTCAGATTTTGGAATTCTCCATCTTCATCTTGTTTGATCTTCCATCAACATTGTTCTAGCCCAGAGCGTGGGGACTCTCTGGGTTCCCGAGTAAGCACATCATGCCCCCACTTTGACACTGCATTTGCTCTGACCCAGCAGCCTTCCTCAGAGCAGGTGACTGCGCCACTCAAAGCTTGAATCAGACTGATGTGTGTGCTTAGGAGTGCAGAAAATGATAGGTGATGGAATTTAATATCTGGGAAAGTTATTTCCATGAAAGTCAGACTTTAAGAGACTGATATTCATTAAAATATATTAATTCCTGTAATAACCCCATGAAGATGGTATTATTATTAATTTACACAGAAGAAGTTTGAGACCCCAAGTTTTTTTTTTGTTTTTTTTGGTCTCTTTGAGAGAGGGTTTCACTATGCAGTTCAGGCTGGTTTTCAACTCACTTTGTAGCCCAGGCTGGCCTCGAATTCACAATGATCCTCCTGCCGCAGCCTCCCAAGTGCTGGAGTTACAGCCATGTGCCACCACAAGACCCAAGATATGATAATAATAATAATGATTAATAATAATAATAATAATACCTTCCTTGTGGGGTTGTTGTGGAAATTAAATGTATCTGAAATATAGTAGACACAGAAAAAAATATTCGCTTAGGATCAAAATTTTCTCTGACCTTGAACACTAGATAGTAGGCAAATTCTCACAAAGGTGATCTCTGGGTCTATTTCCAGGGAGAGTGCAG
Source organism: Dinomys branickii (assembly GCA_004027595.1). Lineage (NCBI taxonomy): Eukaryota > Metazoa > Chordata > Mammalia > Rodentia > Dinomyidae > Dinomys > Dinomys branickii. Next base: position 26,412 of record PVLD010013570.1, on the reverse strand, counting down.
CACCAGCCTAGCTGACCATCTTAGCAAAAAGTCAAGATCACAGGTTATAGTTTCCAAGAATGGAAAAAAGACTAAGTGAATGATGCACTGTTTGTAAGGGACAATGATGTACATTATCTAAAATGATCAATCTGATCTCTACATAGAAAAAGAGAAGTACTATGAAATAATAGGAAATGAGAAAAGTTGAACATGCATTGGAATAGTGTGACTTATCTTGTGGCTAAGTACAGAAATAGATAAATATTAGAAAAGAATATGAAGTGAGAAAATAATGGACGCTAAGGTTATGGATTTATGGATGAATTTAGAAAACATTCTTTTTATTAGGCTTTCATTTTAATGATTAAATAGTGGGCCGAATAATATACCAGTGCCTGGGTGAAGGCTTCCTCCTTCTCTGGGGTAGAACCTCCTCACTGGTATTTATCATGATCTTTGCACTGAATGGATTTTCTTTCTTTCTTTCTTTAAGACAGAAAAGAACAATGAATCTAGTAGGTGATGGGGTCCTCTCTGCTCCATTTTGTTGTTGAGAATCTTCCTTCGTAAATTCCCAAAAGCCTGCTATTGACTGCAAAGGAAAAGAGAGGGCTTGGGATCACCGATGACTGCCATCACAGACTCCTCTCTTACTTCTTTAGAAAATGCCTATTTCTCCCAGGTGGGTCAACTCCGATAAAGGCGCAAATCTCTTCAAAAGCAAAGCAGTACAGTGACTGCCAACTCAGTAAATAGGTAATTCAAGGGTGGATTTACCTTTTCCTTTTGTAGCTGGAGCCTTCATTCTCAGAACTCCTTGTGACCTTCCCTAAAGCAGTTGACTTCTCCTGAGCATATTGGTTCTGTGCAGTGACTTCCTTTGCAGGCAATAATGTGTACTTAGCTAGCTGGACCTTCCATTGCTTGAATAGTTGGACTTTTGCTAAGGGGAAAAATCTGAGGAGGTGCAACCTAACCATAACTTTCAGTGGCCTTCCAGTTGTCGTTCCAATTCCCAGTTCACATCACTTCAACCCCATGCAAGACACTCTGATGAAAATGGTTCCACTGAACCCATCCAAAAAAGATACAGGTGCCTGCACTAGTGAGTCTTCGGGAGGGATCATTCCTACCTGAGTTGGAAGTTAAGAAATCAGAGCGGCTCATGCTGTCCTTCGGGCTTTGAGGCCACCCCAGGGAAGCCTGGGCTTCTTTATCAAGCATGTGCCAACTTCGCAAGGGCTTCTGGGCTGAGTTTGAGAGAATGACTCTCGAGAATGGGGAGTGGGGAAGATGGACTGGAAGCTTGAGGCCTGCTTCTAGTCTTACTTCACCATCAGCTCCAGTGTCGAGCAGTTGAAGCACAGTGGATCCACTGCACTCAGGTTCAGCCTCCTTATTTTTTAAAATAAAGAAGGGAGCCTGGTTGTTCCGGCCACTTCTCTCTGGTCCTCCTGGTCTGTAAATTTATCTTCAGCTCCCTTGATTATTTCCAATCTAGCTCCAATTTCTTTTAATTAGCTCTTTCCAGAGCTTACTGCCTCATACGTCCTCCAATAATTTTTTTCTTGTTTATACTCTTTAATATTTTTTGCAAGGACGTTTTTTCGTAGAAACTCCCTAAGGATAGGTGTAGTGACATCCATGCGCCTATATTTCTTCACTGTGCCCTTTGCTCTTGGGAGTTGTTGTCTGTTATGGTTGATACATTGTGCCAACTTGGGGAGTCTAGAGGTTTGGCTGAGTGACTCAGGAGGAAGCTGGGGTGCTTACTTTGGATACATCCTGAGCCTGTGGAAGAGGAGGGCGTGGAGACTGGGTGAGAGGTTCAGGACCCCTGGGTGCGGGGAGCCTGTTTACAAGGTAAGGGAAGGAGAGAGGCTGCTTGCTTCCATTTCTCCCTTTTTGCTGGTTGTTTTGCTGTGCTCTGCTGCCATGAACAGTTTGCCCTCTGCCATGTGCCTCTCTGCCTCTAAGCAGCCAAGTATGGAGTGAAACCTCCACAAACTGTAAGCTAAATAAACCTTTCCTTTCTTCATTTTGGGTGTTGGGTATTTTGTCTCAGCAACGAGAAAAAAGTAACCAAGACATTGTCAAAACAACATATTTCTCAGCGATTCTGCCCTTTGTTTTAGACTCTCTATCATACCCTTAAAAGTTATATATCAAGAATAAAATTTTAGATAAATCCTGGAATTTTCAGTGATCCATATATTTTTAAGAATGAATTGGAGATAATTTCACAAAAAGTTTAAGATACAAAACAGTTTTTTTTCTTTTTTTCTTTTTTTAGGGTGGAAACAGAATCTCACTCTGTAGCCCAGGCTGGCCTTGAACTTGCAGTGATCCTCCTGCCTCAGCCTCCTGAGCACTGGGGTTAAGAAGTGCAGCACTATACTCAGCCAAAAAGTTTTGTTAAAAGAGATTTATTCTTATAACTAAATGAAGTTAATGAGAAATTTCAACATACACACACACAAATGTTGTTTTCATGTGTGAAACTGCAGTAATTCTAAATCACTCAGGGTGGGTAAGCAGTTATTTCCTAGACAACTCAATGATATCTTCCCTCTGCTCAAATCACTCTACATAAATGGACTTGTCCTCTTGACTTGAACTGTGAGTGCCCATCGCATGCATGGCGATGGTGAAAGAGGCCACAGTGCTGGGTAGAGGCCGACAGTGGTGCAAGTGGACCAGATGACCTGGGGTCCTGAGAGGTGAGAACCTATTTTAAGCTGGTTGCCCCAGAAGATGCAAACTCGTGTCTTTACATGAAATGTGCTTTGGAATGTAAGGCAACATAGAACCTGTGTGCTGTGTAAAGAGCAAGGAGAATAAGCCAGTGAGTCCCCAAAGGTCACAGCTGGAGGCTGGATTTCAAGTGGAGCAGACCTCGTCCGGGAGGCCGTGCCATCACATCCAGCGGTGTTACTCCGGGCAGGGGGTGGGGTGGAACAAAAGGGTTTGATCTCAGAGGCAGGTTTCTGAGAGGTGCCTTTTCCACTGGGGAGGTATCTCCGTCCCTCTGGTGTTGCTCCTTCACTTGTAAATTGAAGGTAATAATGTCACACTCTGTGAGTCAACTGTATTAAGAAAAACAAACAAATCCAACCATGCTGAGAAAAACAACCCCTATCTGCGTTCTACAAACAGGTATCACCATAAACAATTCATTTGCTTACCCCGTCATTTATTTATTCAGTGTACCCTTGTATGACCAAAGCACTATGCTGTGTGCTCAGCTGTGATATTAAAAGTAAGGTGCAAAAAATTCTAGTTCAGGTTCTCAATAAATAGTGGGTGAATCATCAACTGAAGTGTGAAAATAAAGAATGAATTTTTATACTGGTTCTCTCGCTGCCATTGGGCTCTTTAACATTTTGGTGCACAGTTTCCAAGAAAAACAATGCCAGATACCATATAATGGATAACTGGCTCTGTCTCTTAAGAGCATATATTTCTGATAAGAAATAAGGTAGAAGTAATCAGAATTTAATACAAATCAAATACATCACTGGTGGATGGTATGCAACGGATGTGGGGATTTGGGGAGTTGACGGTAGACTCACAGTGAAATCAGGATGTTTTCATTATTCACAGATGATCTCTTTGGGAGATCGAATTCCCTCAGATCAGATGGAAATAGAAGCAGACTTTCATTGTTCAGATATAGTTGTAGGTAAATAGCTCCTAGGAGTTATGAGGTTAATAACTTTGATAGTATTAAAGTTAAGCTATTGGTGCTTCATGATTTTGGGATGTATCATAAATTACAACATAAATCTGAAACTGTCCTGTCAGGTAGGCTTACAAAACACAAGTTTTAGAAACTTATTTAATGTAATTTGTCAACTCTTATAGTCCTGGAAGGAAGAACATTCCTTTTTCTCTTTCTTTTTTTTCTTTTTTGTCTTTTTGAGACAGGGTCTTGCTATGCAGTTCAGGCTGGCCTTGAACTCACTGTGTAGCCCAGGCTGGCCTGCAATTTGCAATGACCCTCCTGCCTCAGCCTCCCGTGTTCTCAGATTACAGGCGTATGCCACCACGCCCAGCTTGAACATTCCTTTTTCTTACATGACAGTTAAAGATTACTATATTTTAGAGCAACAATGTGTATTAGAAAACCAAGTTGAGGTCGACAGTGGGAAGAGCTAGTTCAAGGACAAGACAGTCTAGGGTGGAGGCGTGGACCTGTGTGTGTGAATGAGTGTGTGTGTGTGCCTCTATGCCTGTGCATGTGTTAGTGTTGAGGAACAAGTAGTCAGTGTTGGACTGTGTCATTTTTCCCATATTTACTTATGTTTCCAGGACTTTGACTTTTTTAGATAGTCAATTTAAGAAATCTTGTCTGTATCTTCAATCATTTACAATCTTTTCATTATTATTATTATTTTTTTGTCTTTTTGAGACAGGGTCTCGCTATGCAGTTCAGGCTGGCCTTGAATTCACTTTGTAGCCCAGGCTGGTCTCAAACTTGCAACGATTCTCCTGTCTCAGCCTCCCAAGTGCTGGGATTACAAGGCATGTGCCACCACATGCCCAGCCTAGCATTTATGATTTTAAAAGGATGGGTGGAGGTAGAGGATGAAAGCCAAAGACTTGCTAAGTTAAGGGCATGAGGCACCAGACCCTTTTAGCCCTTTAGCCGGAGCAGCTATGTTACTGTTGTTGAAATCCAAGGAAAACTATCATCTCTGAGTGGGCTGCTCTGGGTGGAGAGTTTAAAGTTATATCACCGGGCAGTGAAACCCAGGCGCAGTGTGCGGCAGACCAGCAGATGAGTATGTCAATGCACCACAGTTCTCAGCAGCCCACAGCCTAGGGCGAGATAGGCACCTTCTTGACCTCTAGCATGTTAAGTGCCCTCCTGTCAAGCTTGCTAGCCTCCCCACCACCTCCCCACCACCTCCAGGCCATGGCCCTCATATTGCAATGTTCACTTAACTTCTTTCCACCTAACTTGGGAGTGCTTTGAAGTTCAGACCTCTGTCTTGCCCATTACAGTCTGCAGAACAAATATGCCAGGCATGCAGAGATGCTCATAATTGTCCATGTAGCAAATGAAGGTGGGCATTCATTCTTCTAAGCACACAAACAAGTGTTTCTGTAGTATTAGAGTATTAGAGTTGTTTGTTGTAGAAGGGCAGTCACATTACACTGTGGCTTAGTGACCAACAGTTGCACGGGTGGGTTTGTGGATGGTTCCATGCATGGATGGAAGGGGTGTATGGTAGAAGAGAGTGTTTCTGTTGTGGGAACTGGGAAATGTACTGAAATATATTCTGAAATGTTGACTTAGTTCATCCTGGCCTTTCCAACCTCTCGTCCTTGAGATGGCCAAACTATTCAGCATGAGCCATGTCTTGCTGCTCGCAGACACTTCCAGGCCCTCTTGGACCTCAGGAAGCACAAGTCTGCTCACAACTTCCTTCTATAAGGTTCATAGACTGTGTGGGGCTGGTTAGCACATCAGACCTTGTCAAGGACTTTGACCATTCCAGGATGGACTGTTCCTGTTGGGAGAGCTCTAGGATTGCAGAGGGGGCATTGGGTTTAGATGGGGTGATAGTGAAGAAGTTAGTGTTGGGGTTATTTCCATCCCAGGGCTGGACACGGCTGGGGCAGGTGCTGTGGGGCCTCAGGTGCACAGAGCTCTGACCTTCTGAAAGGGTGTGGGGCGCACCACCCAGCTTGCCCAGGAGGATGGGAGTGAAAGCAACAGATGTGCTCAAGGTTCTGTTTTCAGTTCCCCAAAGGGTCTTCTTCTTGACCAAAGCAGTGTGACCGTTGCTATGACAGTTGCTATCTTGGTCTTTGGGACTCTCCCCCAAAGGTAGCATTACTTTTTTTTAACCTTCTCAGGCCAGTCACCATGAAAGTTGGTAATCACCACTTTGGGGTGGGGATGGTTGTGGATATGATTAGGGCCTACCAAGAAGGACCCTTGGCCAAGCAGTTATTTTCCCAAACTAGACTAATAGTCCTAATTGTCTTAGGTCAGGCTGAGTCTCCATTTTTGTGGTGATGCATGGATTCCTCCCCAGAGATGTCTATAAGTCACAACTTACGTAACTAATAAAAACATAACAGGTAGTGATAGCAGTGGTCTCAAATCTCTAATATATCTCAAGATGATACAGCCATAGTATGGTTCAGTCTCTCCTCTTGTCTTTCCTCATTGGCCAAGTGACAGACTTGATTTCTGAGTGTCCTTTGACTTTAAGATGAATTAATGTTTGGCCCCTGAAACTGGCAACTATGATGAGTAGTGATGGAGAGGCCATCACTGTTTCAGAGTTAAGGTTCTTCAACCTGAGTTTGAATCCTGACTTTGAGACCTGTTGATAATGTGATGACGTTCTGTCTAAATCTTAGCTTCCGTATCTCTAAAAAGAGATAATATGAGCTAATCTGGGGGTGGGGGACTGTTGGAAGACTCAGTGACACCAGGCTTATCAGTGCTGAAACACTACACTAGTTGTTATCATCACAGAGTAAAGCCCAATTACAAGTTGGCATTGTCCTGAGCCACCAGCAATATCATAGAAGGTCTTCTCTGGTAGAAGGTCTTGTCCATGCTTATTTTGTTTTCCACACTGATAGTTAATATTTTATTGCTGTGTCATAGATTGGGGTCTCTTTCTCCTTTGTTCTTAAACCCATGGTGTAACAAAAAAGCTTTAATATTTCAGGTCTTCTCCTTCCTCCTCCATCTTCTTCTTCTCCTTCTAGCCCTGGGAATTAATTGAACATGGCCCTCACAATATACTACACAAGTGCTCTACCACTGAGCTATATCCACAGGTCTTTTTATTTTGGCACAAGGTGTCACTAAGTTGCCCAGGCTGACCTTGAACTCTCAATCTTCCTGCCTCAGCTTCTGGAGTAGCTGGAATTACAGGCATGAACCACCATGCCCAGCTATGATTTCACCTCTTATTGGCTCTGCGGTGCTAAACACATTATAAACACCTTCTTAGCCTTAATTCTGCATCTGTGTTTTAGGGGTACTAAGAAAAACCTCAGTGTGCAGGATGAGAATGAAAGGTGGTCACATGGAGGACTGTACTAGTGAATGTCAGCCCTCTCTTCTCTTCTCTCTCCCCTACTCCATCTCCTCCCTCTGCTGATGTTTCTTTATCTACTGCTGTGTGGAGAATCTTGTAGCTTCAGGAATGCAAAAGGCTGTAGCCAAGGTTGTGAGATATAACGTCTCATAAAAATCCCTGTCCACATGGTGGGGGTTGTGAGGGCTGTGCACCCTTGAAAAGAGCCTGGGAGGCAGAGGAAGTAGAAAGGGTGAGAGGAACTGGAGAGGGGAGCAAGGGGGGAGGAAGGAGGTAGGGAGAGAAGGGAGACATCTGCAAATGGCAAAGGAGGCAGAGGGATGGGAAGGAGGATGGAGAGGCAGTGGGGTGGGGAACGGAGAAACAGGCCTTCCTGAGAAGGAAGCGCTATTTCTGGGATGTCTTTGGGGGATCTTTTCAGAAAAAGAGGCAGCAAACAGCCCAAGAGAAACCCCCTGGAACAAGGGAAGGAGCTTCTTCTGTGAGATCTTTCTCTTCCGCATTCTCTCCACCTCCGTTCTGCCTGCAGTCTTTACTGGTTCGGACTGATCCACAGGCCTCGCAAAACTTCTAAGTCTACAAAATCACAGTGTGCACATTCGTTGGAGAAGCCATGGACGATCTGCAGCACTGTTGTAAGCAACGCTGTACCTGCACCCGGGACACTCCCTTCTCTTCTGTTATGGTGGCAAAGTGTCCTTGTGTGGCCAAGGGCAGCCCCCCCACCTGTGACTCCCCCCATGCTCAGGGGCATCGCTCCAGCAATGTTATTTTCTTTCTCCTGCAGTCTCACATTTCCCCTCTCTACTGGATCTCTCTCGTCAGTGTTCAAAAATGCTGCCTTTTCTCTCAATTTAAAATATACCTTCCGTAGACTCACTTACTTATATTCCCTGCCATCTCTCGCCTCTTTCCCTTTTCCAGTTCTTTTCCAAGTGAAAGACTGTTCATGCACACTGTCTTCAATTTGTTTGTGCCCATTTTCTTTTATGGGCCGTCTGTTCAGATTTTTGCCTCTGCCATTCTATAGAAAGGGTCCTCATCTAGCTCATTAATTATCACCCCACTGCTTCATCCAGCGGTCCACTTCCGTGCCTGATCGTGGTTGACCCATCACCACCAGCTGACAGTGGAGCAATTATCCTCCTTGCAACACCTCTTCCCTTGGGTTCCCAGGGCATTAGTCTCCTTGTTCTTCTCTGGCTGATCCTTTCCGGACTTCTCTTCTGTTTCCTTCTCACTTTCCCTATTTGCTGATGTCCAGTGCCTCCCAGCTCAGTGTGTGGATTTCCCTGTCTGTGTGTCCTTGTCAGGGCCTCTTTCCCAGTCTGATGGCTTTTAACCCCGTCTGTAAGGAGGTGACACTTTTGTCTCATGTATTGACCCTTTTCCCCAAATTCCAGAGTCGTGTAACAAACTGGTCACCTGGGCCATCCACTGGTTGTCTAACAGGCACCTCAGACTTAATGCATTGAAGACAGAGTTCTTGAAGCTGAATTAATCATGACAGCGTGTATTGGCATAAGGACAGTCAGGTAGCTCAGTGGAATGACATAGAGAGCTTAGATGCAGATTCAACTTCTAATGCCAACAGATTTCCAACAAAGGTGCCAAAGCAATATAATGAGGGGATAGAAAGTCTTTGAAACAAATGGTGCGAGAGCAGCCACATATCCCTATGGAAAAGAAAGGACCTTAACTATTAACTCATACTAGTCCCCAAAATAAAACCAGGTGGATCCTGGGCTTTTCCTCCAAACCTGTGTCTTCTATAGGCTTTTTCACTGCAGTGAAAGCAACTTGACCCTTCTAATTCCTCAGGCTGAAAACCTTGGATTGATCTTTGAATTCTTTCTCTCCCTACATCCACCCTGTAGTGGGTCAAGACAGGCTGATTTTCAGTGTGGCATCATCCCTTGCTTGCAACCCCTCTCCCAAGTAAAGCTTGCTATGTATAAGTGAAGTAATATTATACTTCTACTCAAACCCACCAACCCTCATCTCAGAGTTAAAAGAAATTCCTCCTGTGACCCACGAGGCCCTAGTGGACCTGCCCCGATCCCTGTAGCAAGGAGCTGTGAACAATGAGTGCAGATCCACCTCAGAACTTTTATAAATTTGCTGTACCCCAGCGGCTAAGACAGCATCTAAAGCAGTGCCTGGAACATTTTAGACATTCAGTCCACACTGACTGAATGGAAGAATGCATTGGAACTTAGGCTCCCGGTTTAGAGGTCCTTATGCCTCCCATTGCCCCACACCAACCGGCAGTCTAATGTCACTGTTTTATGAGCCTGGCTTACTTTGCTTGTGCATCACCTGACTGTGTGGTTAGATTATCAGAGCAGTAATGGCAGCAGCTGTGGTCCTGTCTCACACTGCTTTGTCCTCGCCTTGTGGAGCACACACTGGAGTACTTTATCTTCTCCCCATTTCCTATATCATAGTTCATTTATGGAAATATTTGTTTATAAATATATGAGGCCTACTTCCTTCCAACTGCATCAATATTTCACGTCTTACAAAAATTTGAGCCCAAGTATATTTATGGTCCTCTGCAATTATATACTTAAGACTTCCGCTGTCCGAATTGCTATCCCCATGCTTGTGAGCCAAAGGATCGAGAGAATATTCAGGAGATAGAGTGGTAACAAGGGTCAGCTGAAGTGTCAGGTTATCCTAGCCTCACATTTTGGAGCTGGGTAGTCAGATGCAAGGGACCCTCTGCCAGTTTCTCATCTGCACAGTGAAGGTGGGGTGGACTGGAATAAATGCTTTTATTAATATACATTCCAATCCCTGCTTAGGTGCTGGGTGTGAGTTCAGGGAAAGGTTTCCTTATTTCTCCACAGACCAGTTTAAGGCCAGGTCCTGAAAGCTTTTTGTGTAAAGCTCCAGACCACTTTCCAGGGCACCTTTTGTAGTTGAGGATAAACTAGACAGTCCTGCCTGATAGAAATTCAATGTGAGGCACATGTAAGTTTTCTAGTAGCAACATATAAAAATGAGCCGTAAAATTAATCTTGATAATATATTTATCCCAATATAACCAGGATATCACTGTTTCAACCTGTAACCGAAATATAAAATACAAAACAAAATTTATTAAGGGGACATTTTGTATATATCTATGGAACTAAGCTGTCAAGATTTGGTGTGCTTCTTGCACTTGTAACACAGCCTAGTAAGGACTACCCTCATACCCAGAGCTCAGCAGTCACGTGGATTAGCGGAAGCCATACTGGACACACAAGCCTAGAATATACATGAGCTAATTTGTGGTTCAAACATTTTGTGCTGAAAGAACTTTGTCTGAAAAATAAGTTCTAGGAGGAAATCAAATATTAGCCAGAGGGAACCACTCTTCCATTACTAACAGTGACTATTTCATGCTTGACATGAATTATGAATTATATGAAACTATGGTGAATGTTTAAAATAAAAATTCTTATAGGAAAAGATACATTGCCATTGGATGTGGTGGTGCATGCCTGTAGTCTCAGCCCTGGGGAGGCTGAGACAGGAGGATCACTTTGAGTTACAAAGTGAGTTGAACTGCATAGCGATACTGTCTCAAAAAGACAAAAAACAAAACAGACATGTTGCCATTAATCACCCTCAGAATTCTTCTTGTGTTTACCACACTTCTCCCATTATTCTTGTCACTTTCTGAAGCAGTTCTGGGAGTCCTCTTTTGTGACTACTTTGAGTTGTGATGCCATGGTTACCTTAATGTCCTGAGTTGATTCAAGGCATTCAGCTTTCATGGTCATTTTGACTGTGAGGAAGAGCCGGGAGTTGGACAATGCCAGGCCTGGTGAATGAGGTAGACGAGGACACACTGTTGATTGTAAGAGCCTGTCTTTCTGAGGGATGACACTTGGCAGCAACAGATTCATTGCATTCAACATTCATTGCATTTTTTCATTCTTTTGTTTGTTTTAGAGACAGGGTCTCCCTATGCAGCTCAGGCTGGTCTTCAACTCACTGTGTAGCCAGGCTGGCCTTGAACTCACAGCGATCCTCCTGCCTCAGCTTCTCAAGTGCTGGGGTTATAGGTGTGCAGCACCACGCCTGGCACTCATTTCATCTGTGATTATACCCTGTACAGCCATGAAGAAGACTTCCAGAGAAGTATGTTTGAAATGAGGGGAAACATTTTAAGGAGGATTAATGGCAATATGTCTTTCACTGTAATACACTGAAACATTTTAATCATGTCATATTCTATTTATTTCTCACAGAAATCTTATAAGTAAGAGACCCCTTCTGGTAAGATGAGAAAGCTGAGGCCCCCAGATCAAGTAACTTGCCGTTATGATTTACAAACTCACTTTCCCAGACGGTGGGAAACTCACTTTCCCTCCAGTGCCATGGGGAGGGCAACCAGCATTTACCCTGCACTTCCCTCCAGGCTTGGGGTAGAATTTGCTTGACTCTCACTGGTGGCCACCCTGTGCGCACCCTGTGGGGCGAGGGCTGCACAGCCTCTGGCCGATTTCCTAGTGACTTAGCCTCAGGTTCCCCCATAGCCACTCTGATCCTCAGTGTAGGAAAAACGCTTGGCCTCCTCTTGCTAACCTTTATAAAAACCCTCTTCCTCCTTTCCCAACACAGGCACTGGCCCAAGTTCCACCTGCTGTGGTCAGATGAAAAGGCCTGACCTGCACGGGGCTCATCAGAGATCCAGTTATGGGAAAGAGCAAGGAGAGTTGTTAGAGAGAAACAACTGGAAGGTCAGGTCTTGTAGTTATCAGTGTCTGGGCCAGTGCGCAACGTAAAGTCAGATAGATGAACATCTCTCTTGCTTCCTCTTTCCCTTTCGTGTGTCATTTCTTATACTCCATCAGCAGCTCAGGCTGGCCTTGTGCTCACTTTGTAGCCCGGGCTGGTCTCGAACTTGACTTGCAAAGATCCTCCTGCCTCAGCCTCCCAAGTGCTGGGATTACAGGTGTGCGACACCTGGCTCTTACTTCATTTTTTTTCTTACTTCATTCTTTAATATTGCTTCATAGATTCCATGTTATGCACATATCACAGTTTGTTTGATGAGCCACCTATTGAGGGACATAGTTTTTCCCCCTCTTCTTTTTAGCTATTAAAATAGAGCTGTTGAAGCAATCATATATAAGTTTTTGTGTGGACATAAATTTTCATTTGCTGGGGGTACATGACCAGAAGTGCAGTAGCTGGGTCATATGGCAGATATATTTAATTGTTCTAGAAATAGACAATTTAATCTTAAGAGTTGTTGTCTCATGTCACATTCCCACCAGCAATGTGTGGACGGTCCAGTTACACCCCACCAGCATTTCAGTATCATCTCACTTTGACTTGGTGACAACTGCAAAGACCCATTTTCTACAGAAGGTCACATTTCTGGAGAACCTGGAGTTAGGAGTTGAACACATCCTTTGAGGAACACAGTTCAGCTTAATCCACCTGTCCCCTTACATGGACCATAGTGGACCTGGCTTCAGTCTCTTAGAGGTGCTCTTGCTTGTTTACCCAAAGGTGGGTGAACAAGTTTGTGTCATTTGAAGGGACATTACTGAGACTTTCTAAACTCGGCTCACACTTCCAAAGTTTTGATAATAACAGATATTCTTAAGAGACAGAAAGGAACATGCTTCCCTGTCCAGTTTTTCAGTGAATGTCCCTCTCAATATTCCAGCACTGACAAAACAAAGAAAATAAGGGTAAGAAACTGGACTATGGGTTACCAAGTTGTTTCTGCTCTTCCTTCAGAGTATAGGCTGAGAAAGGTGCTTAGTAAATGTAAATGTGTGTTGGGTGGATGAGTGGGTGAGGCCAACCCAGGGTCCCACAGAGAAGGGGGGAGGAGACCTGGTGTTACACATGCCTCTTCCCACTTCCCAAATATTTCCTGTCGTATGTGGGTTTCCAGACCTGGACAAGGTTACTTGTGTCCTTTCTCCCTTTGCTGAAAGGATGCTCCATTCTAATTTTATGTGTGTGTGTGCCTAGCCAGATGGGTGGAGGAGGAGACCCCGGGGAGGCAGCGTGTTTTCTGACCCCTACTGTGTGCAGCGCCTGGAGCTCTGGAAGGCAGAATGAATAAGGCTCAAGAGAGCAGAGTCAGGCAGGGGCAGATTTGATCCTGGGGCCCCGCTTATCTGTTATCTGGCCTTGACCTGTGACTCACTCCTCCCAACATCTCTTACCTATCAACTGGGTATAAGACATTTTTATATGAACTTAATTTGAAGTCATATAAGGTGTAGACAGACATGTACAGAGAAGGGCATAAATGCTAATTGTACAACTAAATATATTCTCACACAGTGATAAGGCCTACACCGAGGAGCAAAGTGTTAGCACAACACCAGATGCCCTTTCTGGTCTCCTCCAGTACTATCTCACCCCATTCCCAGCCATAACCTTACCCCCTTCCCAATTTCTGGTTTTATTGTTACCTATTTTTTAACTTTATATGAATGAAAATTAAGGATATCTCTTTTGTGTGCTTTTTTTCACTTCTGTTTATGAGAGTCACTTCTGTTATTAGAGATAGTTGTAGTTTGTGATTCTCCTTGCTGAGAAGTAGCTCAATTATAAATACACCACATTTAAAGACCTCTTCTGTTGTTAGTAAACATTTTGGTATTTCCAAGTTTTGGCTTTGTAAGTGAGGGCTCTTGAACATTGTTGCATACTAATTTTTTTTTTTTTTTTAGTGGACAGGAACATGCTACTTATTTAGGAGTGGGATTTCTGGATATAGAAAATATATAGCTTTTAGATTTATGGAAACTGCCCTATATTTTAGTGAATATATTTAACTTTACAGTTTAGTGAGAATGAAAATAGATTGTAGAAAATGCTTAGTATCATCACTGGCAGATAAGAATCCTCTCTCAATACATGTTTAAAAATATAATGAAGGCACAATATTCCATTTGGTCCAGTAACTGTGACAGACTCAGATGTCTCCCTATTGCACGTTCATTTAGATGGTTTTCATTGCTTTGTGAGTGCATACCATGTTGCAGTGGATGACTCTCCTAGCTGATTTCTTCTTTTGAAAAATTTGCTCTGTTCAGTTCTCAGCATAGGCTGAATTGGGTCAAAGGACATGTGACTGTCACTGTTAAGGACTCTGAAGCATCCCAAGGAAAGGAAGACAAGGAAGGAAGCCTCTTCTACTGTGGCCCGGGGGAGGGATGTGTCCACAGGCGGCAAGTGGTCTCAGGGAGGGGTGTCCGGTAAAGGGCAGGAGGGTAGGCGAGAATGATGTTTATACATGGTGGCGCATTTTAGGACAACTAAACATCTAATCCCTTAGACAAGAAATGAGGTAATAGTAAAAACAATATATAAGCTGAAAAAATGAATCAGGAGAGGGTTCTCAGGTGCAAAGGTTACTTTATTCATGGTGTCCCCCAAGAATCAGCATGATTAAAGCCAAGGAGGGGGAGGGCTGGGGGTGGAGAGGGGCTGCAGGACTGTGTCGGGGCAGGTCTCCCTGGGAAAGGGCTAGGGATGGGAGGAGGGAGCTCAAGGCTGGTGGGCCCCGGGGGCAGGCAGTGGTGCCTGCTGGGCTCTGGCTCTAACATTCACTCCTCTTGATGCTCTTGACTTCGGGTGAGGACAGGCCAGCGTGGGTGACCTCACAGACGTAGAGCTCATGCTGATTGTACTCTGCAGCAGACAGCGCTAGGGTGGTGCTGAGGCTGTAGGTGCTGTCCTTGCTGTCCTGCTCCGTGAAACTGCTCTGGATGCCTTCTTTGCGTTCCGTGCCATCCACCTTCCACTTGACACTGATATCTTTCGGATAGAAGTTATTAATGAAGCACACAAGGGAGGCACTTCCGGATTTCACCTCCTCACTTGATGGTGGGAAGAGGGAGATAGTTGGCTTTTGCACACTCCCTGAGGAAGGAAACACAGAGGGTGGGTTTAAATTGCCAGCAGTATGGCGAGGCCAGGAAGCAGACGGAACTCTTCCCTAGTTCCCTAGTTCCCTCCCCGCTTACACGTTTGACTTGTGCTTGAAGTCTTTGTAGCCCTTCAGAGGCCTCTTGGCCTGCTTTCTTGACTTTGACTTTCTTTGCTTCAATTGCATTTCCCGCCACCTGCAGTGGCTCAGTGCTTCAGGCAAAGCAAACAGGTTCTCTAGAGCTTTGACATCCACACAGGTCTTGACTCCTCTATACAGGAGAAGGTAAGGCCGCACAAGGTGGGCTGTGCTTCTTGTTCCTACCCCGTGACTATGCTGTGATGTCAGGCACCCCTGGGCTTCTCCTGGCGTGGCGGAGACAGCTGCGATCTCTACAACTGTGCCTGTTTGGGTGTCAGACCCTTACTCTCTGGGATTAGGCCAGCAACTGTCCTGCTGCTCATAAAGCCCTGAAAGTGAGCCTTAGTCCCAGCCTGATGGTCTGCGACCACAGGGGGAATTTTTTAGCCAGGCCAGAAGGGTCAGCTGTGAACGTGGCCACCTGCCTGGGAGGAACTGCCTAGCTTCACTTCTGACCTTGAGCAGCTGCCAGGTGGCCTCCTGGAAATCCCCCTCTGGGGGGAAGCAATCCCTCAGATGGGAAAACAGTAGTTAAAATAAAAAACAAGAATCTTTTTTTGGGAGAAATCAGTAATACATGAGCCAGTTTCAAAAACTAAACCCAACCTCAAGGTTAATCTAGAAGTTCAACATAAGATACAGCATTTTTATCTTTGATATTTTTCTTCTATTTAAATCTTTATCACCAATTTTTCCTAAATAATTGAATAAAGTAAGCTTGCACCAAAATTATGTGATCTCTGGAAAAAAAACATTCTATGAAGTTCTTCCTATGTGGGTAAATTCTTGACAGCTGTAAGTTTTCCACCTGGCTCTAAAATATTTAATCATTATATATTTAACATGGAAATTGTTTCAAGATATCTCGTTAGCTTTTAATAGAGCTTAAGGTTCTTTAAAAGAATTTTTTAAAGACCCTGAAATAGTTTTAAAATAATTTAAAGCACTTAAATAGTTCTAAAAATGGTTTCAAAAGAATTTTACAAGGGTCCTAAAATAGTCCTGGCAAGTTGTTTAGACCAAAATAATCCTGCTCAAGTATCAGTTTTGAAACAAAGAAGGGGCAAGAAATATCAGCTACAACAGAAACAAATTATGAAACTATTGAAGATATTATGAGATTAAATAGCAAGATTACAATTTTTCTCACAGAATTAGGGCACTGAAAATTATATTTATGGTGTTATTAATCACATTTATATATGTGATATTCTGTAGAACTAAATATAATCCTAAACAAACAGCTAAATTTTGAAAGATTAAAAATACGTTAGCGACTTTTTATCAGTTACTGTGCCATAATGCTATTTGATATGAACTCGCTAAGTAGACTGACCTGAGTGGCTACGTTGCTGGCATTAAATTCAATTTTTGCTGGTGTGAATTTTACCTTAAAGAGTTATAGACAGTACATTTCTTTTATTATAGAGCTTTTATCATTTAGGTGAACTGGATGAAATGCTGTTATGTCACGAAAAATAGTTTTTGATTATTTGTAGTCTTACCGGAAATTTTCACCAAAGGGTATAGTAACAAATGTGAATTTTATTTCTGAAATCTTCAATAAATAAGTTTCCTCCTGGTTTTGCCCCTGTTAGCGTAGGGCCTGCCACACGTCTCTCTGTTAGCGGCATTGCTCGTATCACTGTGCACTAGGAAGATTCGGCCGCCGCACAGTTACGCGGGCTAAGGCGGGTTTGCCGTGGCTGTTAGCGGCCAGGCAAACTGTCACCGCCGTGCAGCGGTGCTGCCAGTGGGGTCACTGAGTCATCACAAAGATGGCCACGAGGTTTACGGACCATGCTAGCGGTGCCGCGGCCTCCTTGGCGGTATAAAAATACAGAACTAATAACTGGGGGAAATAAAAGAATCTATCCTTTGACATTTTTTCCTACAAGCTCACGGGCATTCTAAAAATGTAATTATGTACTTTGTTAGAAACTAAGCTTTTCCATCATTACAATAAGAGATCATTTCAACTTATCTTAATGTAGAAATTAGATTTTTAAAAAGGAGCTATCTGTCAAGATCTTATTCTTATAGAATCTTTCATTTTGACCATTTATCAGTTATTTTAGACTCTGGAATGTCATTGCTGCTGTTTTTTCAGTAAGCCATCTCTTTTATATTGTAAACAGCCTTATTTTTCAACTTTTTACTGATTTTTTTTGCATGCTGTTACTTTTAAAAAATTATCTTATAAAATGATCAGGCAAAAGAGAAAACAGACTAAGGAATACATCCCTCAACTTTTCTACATCATTTATACTAAATGAAAACAACCCAGTGATTGGTAAAACTCAATAAAAATGAATTTACTTTTGTTTTTTGCAGTTCTGAGCCCCCGTTTCCTCTAGACTGTGTAGACATTTTCCCTTTAGTCATTCAGTTTAGCCTAATTTAATCGTTTTGCCACCAAATTCATTTTTGGAGCTGAGTCTAACTTTTGGCCCTGATAATTAACCTGAAATGCTTCTTTTTCTCCATCCATAAAACTCTTAAGTCTCTAAGGGCCAGTATGACTGGCAATTTAGACCTAAATTTCAGAATGCAACATAGAAAAATTACTTACCTTTAATCACCAGCCTTGTCCCACTGCAGAAGGTGAGTCACGATACAACTTTCTGACTTTTCCCTCCAAACCCTCTTTTGTTGCTAATCTCACAATATTGACAAAGAGAGGAAATCTGGCAATTTAGGTGCCCCTTCTACTGACCGACTATTTGCTCTTCTTTAAGATGAGCAGATCCTTCAGCCCCTCTTTCTCATCTGATTTTTGGAAAAAATCCCATTCTCTCCAGAATTCACCCCAAGTTATACCCAAACATCAAAACACCCAAATCTTGTAAGTCAATAAGAAAAACGATTTAAAAAATGCACTTACGTTTGATCTCCACCTTGGTCCCTTGTCCAAACGTGAGTCACAGTGATGACTCTCACATTTGGCCCTCAACAAAAACTTCTCTTTGCGGCTGATCCAACCAGGCAGCCTAATTCAGACAAAAACAGCCCTTCTCCCCATACAGCTTATTCTCCTCACAAACCTAACACTATTTGTTCAGATTTTAAGTTGGTTATTTTCCGATACTCTTCTACTGACTGTTAGGTCACCAGGAATGGTTCATTTAACCAAAATAATCACCAACTCACACAAATGGCATGGCAGGATTAAAACTTCACAAATAATTGAGCAAAATGTACTTACGTTTGATTTCCACCGTGGTCCCACTACCAAAAGTGAACCACAGTGATTCTCTCTAACTTTTCACTTTACAAAAACCTTCCTGGGAGGCAATAACCCTCCTTCTCCAACTAAACTATTTTGCTTTAGAAATCATAAGAACTGGCCACAGGCAGCCTCCTGTGGAGCAATTGTCCCTCCTCAGTACCTAATCTGGGAATGAAATTTGTAACATCCCTATATAAAATTAACCAAGGAACACAAAAAAAGGCAATGAAATGCAAACCAGTCAGACAGAAACAGCAAAGCATCAGTTGAAAGACACTTACGTTTGATTTCCAGCTTGGTCCCAGGGCCGAAAGTATACACACAGTGGTTCCTCTTACCTCCCTCCTATACAAAAACTGAGTTTCCCTTCCTGCTGTTGATCAAGGCTATGCCTGCAGCCTGCTAGTATGCTCCCAGTAAATTTTGGAAACTATTACTTAGAAAAATTATTTGCACTAAATGACTGAATCTTGCTCTTTATAGAAAATGTACAAGCAATTCTCAAAGTTCACTTATAGACTTCATCTTTTTCAGTGCCCCTGAGGATGTCAGAACCTGGTTCCAGAGTCAGTTAAGAAATCACTTCATAGACACAGAGCCCATGAGACACAGACAACGAAGGAAGAAGAGTTTGGATTCTACTTACGTTTGATCTCCACCGTGGTCCCAGGGCCAAACGTCCACCACAGTGATAGCTCTTCAGTGTCTCACTGTACAAAATCCCTTCTCACTGAAGAGGAACAGATGCTTGGTTCAGCCGCTAAAGCTTAACCCCTTTTTTGAGCATGTGTGGAAGACTCTGGGCTTCTCTGACAGTGAATGTTTGTTTTCTTAGGTGAGATCTAAAATTCTATAAAAGGACACTTTTTATGGACAATGGTTCCTTTCTTCAACAACCTACCACATCTACACTGCTTGCTATTTAGTCATTTAAAACATAACATAGATTGAATTTAAATTATAAAGGCAACCAGGTCAATTTAAAAAATAGTCAGCTGGAGATATAGCTCAGTGGCATAAGCACCTGGCAAGCTCAAGATCCTGAGTTTGATTCCCGGCACCAAAAAAATACAAATAAAATATAAAAATAACCATTTCTTTATGCTTTCTCCTAGGATAAGGGTACAGAACTTTCACAAATGATAAACTTTATTCAGCCATGATAATGAAATTCATTAGCTTCCCTCAGATAATGTCTTCCTATTTGAACTTCTACTTTATGAATTGTTTCCAAAAAGGCAGATTAAGTACATATCAAATCACTGCTCATACCTTTGCAATGTATTTTGAAATTCAGTTATGGATTACGTGCAGTACAAGAATGAAGAATGACAGGATAAAAATAGACTTTACTTGGAGGCTTGGTCTATTGTCACAAGATAAATAGTGTTTAGTTCTCTCTGGGCTGAACCATGTATGCAGTGTCTTTGGAGCTACCACGGAATGGTGGTGTTCCGTGGCCTTCCTATAGTAACTTCATCAGAAGTACTGAAATCTTGTTTTGCTGTGAGTCCAGCTTCATTAATTACATCTTGTTTTCTTCTTAACCTTCTATTTCCATCCCTTTCCACATACTGTTCCCACCAAGGTAAACTCCTTAAACTTCTACCCTGGCCTTCAGGTTTAGAAAAACATTTTCTTTGCTTCTAAATATTTTTGCTCACCTGGGTTAAATTGTAATCAGCTAATTGTCTTTCAAGGTTCAACTCAAGAGAGGCTTTCTCTTAGATTACCCCCAAGAAGGTGAGTTGACTTTGCAGAGTACTCAGACAAGGTCAGTAGGCCTAGAGCACTCAATTGTTCTTACCTGTTGTCAGAGTCTTCCTTCCCCACAGCACTGTAAGCTGTTTGCTCTTTTATTTACCTTTTATTTGAGAGGGGAAGTCCAGTACGTTCACTTGGCAAATGTGCAATAGATACTTACAGAACAAATGAAAAACTGAATAATTGAAAATCAAAATAGAACAGAGATGATAAATTATAATAGACTAAAGGTTAATAGTGACTATTACATAGTAAGTTTTACAAGGAAATTATAGATGTAATTGCAAAGATTAGAGGGAGGTGTGTTTGATGCTGTCTCTGGGAGCTTTGCTAGTTTGCTTGAATAGCAGAATCAGGGACGGGTCTCACCAGAAGATGAGGAAAAGCAGGAGATAGAAATTGGCAAGTGGAAATTAAATGCGCGAAATAGCTGAGGAAGAAGACAGCCAACATGGATCCTAAAGAGGATAGAAAGTGATTTTCTCTGCAGAAATGCAAGCAGTATCAATTATAAAAGTTGACATTTATTGAGCACTTACAAAAAGCCAGACATTCTACATGGATCACCACATTTAATTACCACCAAGGCTCTATGGATTAGAAATCAGTGTTGTCTATTTTGTAGTGAGGAGAACTTGTGTGCAGAGAGTTAAAGTAACTGGCTTATGACAGTAAATGGCAGAGCTGGGATCTGCACTTAAAGCTCATGTAATTAGCTTAATTTTGGGTTAGATACTGGGAGAGAAGTCACCCAATGAAAGCACAAACATGGCAGAGAACACTGGGTGGGGGAAACACTCCTCAGAGGATTCTATGGTTGGAGATGAGTGGATAAGTGTGCCCAGATCTATGTACAAGGGTGTGCGTTAGAGTGCTATTCAAACAGTGGGAAATGTGAAGAAATCTTTAGCAAGAGGAGTTTGGGTGTGTGATATTTTGGGAAAGCTTTATAGTGATGCACAGGGCAGCCAATGAGAAGTAGGTTTCCGCACAGGAAAGACTGAAAATATCACTGAGCAGTATATCAAGTGTAATATAACGATCCCATTGAGATGAATTCTATGTGGGTATAAATACAGACTCTTGAAGCCTACACAAACTAGCTGTGCAGTTACTTCCTGGGACTGCAGAGGAGAAATAACAACGCTTCTTCCTTCTGTTGTCTGTATATGGTAGATTATGTGATTTTAAAACATCAGATAGATACATTCATTCTAGAAAAAAAAATGTGTACTATTGAAAAATGGTAAATTCTGACACCGGTAACATTCACCATGTTTACCTGCAATGTAAAAATACCACTTTAAAATGATCTATACACATGTATGAGATTTTTCTTTATGACAGTCAAAGCTTTTTCTAAAACCTTCAAACAGAATGCAACAAAGGTAAGAAGATCTCTGGTTCTGTGTAGGAGATAACCTTTAACACTTGGGGCTGGGGCTGGGCAGCGGCATGGGAAAGGTGAGCTGGCTGAGTGAGGGACGTGTCTCCTAAGTGAGTAAACTGCAGGTCTGAGAGGAACAGTGTGAGCAGATGAGTACTGTAAAGCAGTCTTAGTCTACATACAGTCATGACTGATAGGAATGGGGGTTGTGGTGTTTGTTGTAGCATAAAATAGATCACTGAGAAGTGATCGAAATTCTTAATATGTTCCAGCCCTACAAAGGCATAGGATGTCTCAGAAGCATTTGTGAAGCTCTGCTAGGGCCTATGATTCTATAGCATCCACAACTGACACTGATCAGATTGGTTTATCCTGTTATTATTGGTTCAAAGTGCCAATAAGACCATCTGGGGTATTCTTGGATTCAATTCACAAGACTGATAGAATGAGATCATGGGGAACATCCCAACAAACTCCTCACCAAAGCTACTTCCCATTTGACCCCCAATCAGGTGCTCAGAATAAACTCTATACTGTTTGTGAAGGGGAGAGAGAACCCAAGTGCACATCTATAAATCATACCAAATGCTGTTGTTAAGCTATCTTAGCAGTGTTCCCCGGGTCTAACATTTCCAGAAACACCATTTTTCATTTTTATTTGCCACAATTAGCCAACCTGGGTGTGTGTGTGTGTGTGTGTGTGTGTGTGTGTGTCTGTGTGTGTCTGTGTGTGTGTGTGTGTGTGTGTCTGTGTGTGTGAGTGTGCATGTGTGTGTGTTTGCTCTCACATCAGTAAAATACAGGGAATGATGTTAGCAATGATGTTAAAATCAGTGACGGGTCTCACCGGAAGATGAGGAAAAGTAGGAGATAGAGAGAGATTGGCAAGTGGAAATTAAATGTGCAAAATAGCTGAGGAAGAACATAGCCATCTATAGAAATACAATAGAAAATTCTACTTTCTGCATAGTTTGAGGGATGGTGTCTTCCCTACCTGGTTTGGAAACATCTATGTCCGATATCCATCTTGAAGTCTATAGTTTAATACTCTGTTTCCGGCATACCAGTCACGGTGCAGTCCAAGGTAGGTGACTCTGCTTCAGCTTGGCTTCTTGGCTTATGACACTGTCATTCTACTGTATCTCATTTGATACACCTGAGAACACGAGAAAACTATAATCCACACCCAGCAATGCTGAGAACAGATCAGCTATCATTCTTCCAGATGGAGTGTCATGAAGGAGTATCTGTCCTGGGTCCCCAAGGAGTAAAGCTGTACCCATTCCTCAGGAAGGAAGAAGCCAAAACAGGTCACTTGAGAAAGAGCTGGTTCTTTGCTTCTTCGTGATGGTTTCCACTTGTCACTGAAGAAAAGTGCACTAGAAGAAGCAAAGTCCTTTCGCAGCCATGTGCAAATGCATGTGCCATAAACATGACCTGAGATTCTGGTCCCGCTCTGGAAGAGGCAGGTGCTCTGCATGAAAGCTGCGGATGTTTTTCCACTTCCTTGAAAGAAAGAGACAACAGCCAGTGGGTCAGGGTTGACTATGCTTGAAGATTTACATAGTGGATGCTGTGGTTTCTGGCTCATTAGTGACCGGTCAAGCCCTTCAAGCTCTGCCCTCTGTCTTGAGCTCCTGCCCTCCTCCATTTTCCTGACATATTGTGTGTGGTTGTTTTTTGCCATCTTAGCTTTGTCCCCAGGTTTATGTGAGCTGGCATATATATCTTGGATAGATTCCTTGGCTAGAGTATTGGATGGAAGCGGGGTGGGTGAGATAGGCTGGCTTGGAGGGGCTGTGTGCGAGCCTACGAAACCATCATATTGGCAGTACCTGTTGCAATTTGCCTTTTTAATTATTACTTGAATTGCTATGGGTTTTTCTTGTTTTGGGCAGACTAGCTAAGGATTCATCTATTTTGCTTATTTTGAGTAAACAGCTCTTTGATTCATTGATTTCTGGTATTGTTTCTTTAGTCTCACTTTCATTAACGTCTGCTGTGGTCTTATTAATAGCATTCCTTGTATGGAATAAGTTTTGGATTTGGATTGTTCTAGTTTTTGTAGGACCTGGAGGTGCATTATTAAGTTATTTACTTAAACTTTCTCTGTTTTTTTTTTTTTTTTTGATGTGGGCATTCACAGCTATCAACCTCCCTCTTAAGACTGCTTTCACTGTGTCTCATAGGTTCTGGTATGTTGTACTGGTATTATCATTTGATTCTAGGAACTATCAAATTTCTTTCATGATTTCTTCTCTGACTCATTTAAGAGTGTATTATTTAATTTCCGTGTGTTTGTATAATTCCTTTGTTTTCTTTTGTAATTGACTTCTAGTTTCATTGCAATTTTGCATGGGATAACTTTGATTCTTTTTATGTTTATTTAAGCATGCTGTATGGGCTAGTATGTGGTCTCTTTTAGAGGAAGTTCTATGTGCTGCTGAGCAGAATGTGTATTTTGTCATTGTTGGATAGAACACTCTGTAGGTATCTGTTGAGTTCATTTGTTCATACAGTGGTTCAACTCATATTTTTTGTTGGCTTTTTTGACTAGATGATTTGTCTATTTATAGGAGTGGGGTATCCTGGTCCCCCATTATAAGTGTGCTGATGTTAATTTGATCTTTTATGCTCAGTAGTGTTTGTTTTATGAAGTTAGGAGTACCAGTATTTAGTGCATATATATTTACTACTGTTATCACTTCCTGTTGAATTAGTGACCACCTTTGCCCCTTCCGATCAGTTTTGATTTGTAGTCTACTTTCTTTGAAAATAGGGTAGCTACTCCTACTTACTTTGGGGGTCTCATTATATGGAATATAGTTTTCCATCATTTGATATTTAACCTATGAATTTCTTTTTTGATTAAATGTGTTTTTTGTGTACAACATACAATTCTTTTAAAAAAATCTAATATGTCAATCTGTGCCTTGTGAGTGGATAATTGAGACCAGTGAGAACTATTACAGAAAGCTATTCATGTATTCCTGTCATGGCATTATTTTTCTCCTGCCCCAATTCTCCTGTGTATTCATTCCATTAGACTTCTTGATATTGTTGCATCATGGTCTCTTTCTAGGATATCCTTACGGAGCTTTTGGAGTGTTGGTTTGGGGATCATGAGTTTTTTAAGGTGCTCCATCAATTTTGAAAAATAGTTTGGCAGGATATATTAATTTGGGTTGGAAGTTATTTTCTCTTAGGGCTTAAAACAGTTCACTCCAAGCTCTACTATCCTTCAAAATTTGTGTTGAGAAGTCTGTAGTAATTCTGATGGATTCAACTTTATAAGTGATTTGTTGCCTTTTTCTAACAGCTTTTAAGATTTTATACTTGTATTTGAACTTTGAGGATTTTGACTATCATGTGTCATGGAGAAGTTCATTTCTCATCACATATGTGGAGTGCTATATGCCTCATTTACCTGTATGTTAAATTTTTTTTCCATACTTGGAAAGTTTTCTGCTATGATTTCTGTAAGCAGAATTTTTATGCCATTCATGTTGTCTTCTGATTTATCATTAATTCCAGATAATCACTCATTATATTTTGCATCATTGTCTAGGTTACTTTTCTTTCATTGCTGAGACAAAATACCCAATGCCCAAAATGAAGAAAGGAAAGGTTTATTTAGCTTACAGTTTGTGGAGGTTTCAGTCCGTACTTGGCTGGTTCTGAGGCAGAGTGGCACATGGCAGAGGGCAAATTGTTCATGGAAGCAGAGCACAGCAAAAACAACCAGCGAAAGGGAGGAAGAGCTGCAAGCAGCCTCTTCTCTTCCCCTACATTGTAAACAGACTACCCCCACCCAGGGGGCGAGTAGCACTCACACAGTCTCCATGCCTTCCTCTTCCACAGGCTCAGGATGTATACAAAGTAAGCACCTTTACTTCCTGCTGAATCACTCAGCCAAACCTCTAGATTTCCCAAGTTGACACAATGTATCAACCATAACAATCATCTAGCAGCTGTTCAATACATTTTTCCCGTTCTCTTACTGTTTTTAAGGTTTTGTGTGGTCACCTGCATCAGCCCTATCTTTGCGTAGTGACACTATCCTCATTTGATTATTTCTTCCGATCAAGCCAGACAAGATCAGGTGCATTCAGGGTGTCTTTATTTATTCATGCTGCCTGTAATTTCAATAGAATTTTTTATTTCCTGATTTTCTCTTTTTTTATTATTTTAGAAACATAAAAGTACAAAAACATATTGAAAAACAGACACCAATTATCATAAAAAATAGTACAATCACAACTAATCTATAGACAAGGTGATATGGTCTCGACAGTGGTTATTGCTTTATCCATTGATATCTTCGAATTGTAAATGTATGAACCCATATACAGACATGCAAATTTAGTCAGACAGTTAATGCTCTCAACAACAGAAAAAAACACAAAAACCAAAAATCCAAAGACAAGAAACAAAACAGGCATACAACAACAACAGCAACAACATCAACAACAACAACAACAAAAAAAACACAGCTTGTTGCTGCTTTACATATTGATATCTTCGAAGTGTGTATTCAGGATAACACATACAGATATACATGATTAATCTAATAACCTGTCATCGATTATTCCTGAGCATTAAGTGATATAATACAATAGTAGAACCATGTTAGCCCTCCTGCATATATGTATATTCATATATATTCCTATATACATACATCATTTCTGTCTTTTTCTTTTCTCCTTTCCTTCGTCCCATCTGTTCTTTGTTTTTGAACACATTTCCTTCATGACTCTTAGTTTATATTCCCACCCTCGGGTTCTTACACCAGTGATATAATACATTGCCTGCACATGTATCGCTGATTTATTTCACTTATGAGTATGGACTCCAGTTTTGTCCACTTGCCTACAAAGTTCCCAAAACTGTCTTTCTTTATAGCTGAATAATATTCCATTATATAAAAATGCCACAATTT